>ML785349.1:305709-317484 GCA_009831015.1 Picea engelmannii | reverse complement strand
AAATGTTAAAGTATTGGAGAACTTTCTATTTATGGAAAGTGGTTAACCCTAAAATAAGGAAAATAGGTTAAGTGACCTAGAAATGGGTTAAGTGACCTAAAACTGGGTTAAGTGACCTAAAGGATGAAAGTATAAATAAGATATCAATGGTAGATCATCCTTTTTGTGGATCAATGGAGAGCTTCTTGTGGGAATATATTTTGGAGTATTGATGGAGAGCTTCTTGTGAGAGCTTCTTGAACATTTTTGGTGTGGAACACTTGAGGATATTGAAGATATATAGGTGAATGAGGTAACAAAGGATATATAAGCTGAAATTCTGAGGAAAGTGAAGAAAAGAAGGCTGAAATGCAAGGAAGGATAAATTCTTTTTATGGTGCTTTCTAAGGTATGTTATTTACAGGTCATCTCACCATTTTCACTATAACCTTTTTTATATAATGATTCAGATCCTGAAATTGCTATGCAAGTGAGAAAACATAGCCAAGTATCCATGGTTAAAAATTCATCTTGTGGGTCGTTGTAGTTTTGGAGTTACACTCCGTGCAAAATAGGGTTTGTGGCTAGTCCTGAAACTAGTCAAAATTAGGTGTTTCGGGTAAAAATGTCATAACTTATTCATAACAGATCCATATTCAGTGAGAACAATTATGTTGGTTATATTACAGTCTGTAGTATTCTCTGTAACAGTTTCATATCTATTCATCAAATATTTTGTGCAAGGCACGCTCTACAAGGTCGCTCTATAGAATAAGCTAGAATTCAGCAAGGTATGTCATTTTTGCTATAACTCCTTTTTTGAGAGGTTCCAAGTAGTGCCACTTGGAGGAATTGCATAAAACACATTGAAGAAAATTATGTATCAGTTTCATATATTTATTCAGTATAGGTACAAAGTAATGATTATTTCAAGTTAGAGTTGTTGACTAATCCAAAACTAGTCATGGTTGAGACAAGCGGTTGATGAGTTGGCACATACATGAGGTGTATAGTTGATGATGTTGGTACATATTGATGAGTCATTGTTGATGAGTAGTTGACACATGATTGGTATATACTTGGTACATGGTTGGATGCACTTGTTTATGGTATAGGTTGATTACAGGTTGTTTGGCACAGGTTGGTGCATGGTTGATGCTCTTGTTTATGGTACAGATTGATATCTGTTGAGGATTGTTGCCTCATCTCAGTTGGTGCTGAGAATGCAAGTTGAGTCTTGCATATAGAGCTCGTTCTCTTGTAGAGTTGTACTCTATTCAGTTGTTTCTGATAAACCCCGAGGATTGTAGTCCGTAATAAAAAGAAAATTGTACATACATCTTGTGTTCTTTGTGTTCATTGTGGTGATGACTTGTTGATGATATATTGCTGATATATGTTGTTGATATGTGCTCACATCTAACTGGTTATAAATGACAATAATGGGTAATGAATAAATGTTGAATTCTAATTGATGAGTTTTTGTGCAAGAGGGAAGTTTTGGGAAAAAGAGCCCCACAATCATTCACCCCCCCTCTAAGTGTGGTACGTGTGTCCAACAAGTTATTAGTCCATGCATGAGCAGTTGACCAGGAGTCGAATTGACTGTCTTTCACTCTGGTGTTAAAGATTTAGATTCAAATGCCTTACTTTCCTGTGCATGGATAATATGTGAAGGATAATTTTTCACCCAACTATCTATCCCTTACTTATCTCTGCATTTTTCTCTTATGATTAATCTTTGATCTCTGCATTTGTCTTTTATGCTTAATCACTGCATCCTTCCCAGAATTTTATCTTTGTGTTTTCTTGAATGATAAATCTTTGCACTTGAATGATACATCTCTTTGTTTCCTTGAATGACAAATCTCTACATTTCTATTTGAATGATTGTCTCTTCATTTTTGTCCATTTTGCTGTCCTAACGCCCAATGTCTTACCTCTCTCACTCGGTGATTTAATTTCCTTGTTTTTCTGAGTTTAGCATGGAAACCCTAGGTGATATCTTTGCTAGATAGCTGCCTCTTGTTAGACAATGATACTATGTTAGACAACGATTATCAATAAGACAGAGAATGATTTTTGGACAACGAGTTATTATTAAGACAACTAATTATTGTTAAAACAACAATTTATTAATGGAACACAATATTATTGTAGACACCGATTTTTATGCATGGACAACGATTTTGTTGGCAACGGATCGCATTTGCTACTACACAGATTTAATTGTTACTACTCAGAATGTTAGATAGTGATATTGTTGTTACTATTAGATTTGTCAGAATAGTTAGATAGCGATTTAATTGTTACTACTCTGATTTTTTAGATATCAATGTCATTGTTGAACCATGATTCTCTTGGCATATTACACAACATTTACCCCACGAATTTATGGGCGATTTACCCAGTATTGACACAGCGATTTCACCCAGTTTATCTCCGCTATTTACACAGTACCCACTCAACGATTTGGGGCTTGATTCTCTACATTTTTGTTGAATGATTAATGTCTTCATTCAATTTATATTTGTGTCAATTTAACTTTGTGATTTCAATTCATCTCTACATGTAAGAAAACTTATGTTTGCGTTTTTTGTTATGAAAAATCCATGTGTCCTCCCTAGAAATAAACTCTGTGATTTTCATTTATTAGACAATGATATCATGGATGTATAGAGATATATTTGTTAGCATCTTCTCTCTGATTCAAATTTTGTCATTTCCAACTTCTTTTACATTTTTGGATTCAAGCTAAATCTTAAAATCATTTATGCTTCTCTACAACTTCTTTCTCATTCAAGGGTTTATTTAATATATTAATTGCAGATCTGTAAAATTTAGATCATTTTCTTAATATGCATAGGCTTCTTTTGGTTAGATTCAATACTTAGTCTTATATGGGATGGGGCTTCTTATAAATTATTCTCCTATGGGCGTTTATATTTAAAAGTTATATTCTTGACGCATATGAAATTAGAGACATTGGAGACTCTAACTATCTTCAGGATATCAATTTATAAGTCTATGCCTTTACTCAAAACACAAAAAATAGTCGAGACTATCGTTTCTTCCTAAACACGTTAATATTTGATATATTGATTTAAAGACCTAAATTACTATGTTTAGATCCTAGGTGTTAATTATGGAATTCTATTTTGTAATTAAAGAGAATATAAATTTACAAAGTCTATACTTCTTCCACTGAAAAACAAAAATTGAATGAAACTAGTTTCTTCTCCGTAAGAAGGCATTAGTAGATATGATAGATTTGATTTTCCAGACACTAATCATTATTTTAATGTTAATTATGAAAATCTGTTACAATATCGTACTTAAGCCCGCTCAGTTTTTAATTCTTAATGCCTTTTGCTCTTACTCAATGGCTTGATGATTGATGAATTAATTAAATGGTTGAATGGATTAAGGAGAGATACCTAACGTAATAGTGGTGTTAAATTAATGGATTGTTAAGAATATTGATCTTCTTGGGTTTTAAATAAATGTATAACCTTATCCTTCTTGTGACAGGGAATAATGTGGTTGTATAGATGATTAAGTGATTAGTCCTTGTGCCATGCAGTAAATTGACGATTGTCTTACGCCTTGAATTTAATATTGACATATTATTGATCATGTAATTAGCTCACTACTGTGCCATTTAAATAATTGATGCGATTCGTTTATAATCTTATTACTCATGCACCATGATTTTTGCATAGCGAGATTGACTGTTGATCTACTAACCGTATAGGATAGGTTGGGCAGGCAGTTATTGTAATTTGTAGTGTCTGGTTGATCACAATTTGTTTTACGCTTCATTTGGTTGCGATGCACTAAACTACATCATTATTTATGTTTTGTGTCGAACATGTGTCGTTATAATAATAATGTGTTGGCTGGTTATCGCCATTTATTTAGATGATGTGTAGATGGTAATGCCTTTTTATGTTGACATGTTGATTTTATGATGTTATAATCATGTAATGATGATTCCCTTGTCCTAACAATAAAATAAAATAATGTGTACATCGTTTGATGTCGTAACGGAGGGGGTTGTTACAATACTAAGTTTTTTCTAGAATAGATCTTATATAGATATATTGTACAATGTTAAATTTATATATATGGCCTCTTTCCTTATGTCGTGAGAATGGTAGGTCTCTTTACTTTTTTCTTCTCTTCATAACAAGTGTCTTTTCTCTCATCAAAGGAGATGGTCTTCTCAATAAAAGAGGATTTTGTCGATGAGGGGTCTATTCAAGAAGGACAATTTAAAATTGTGTTTTTTAAAATGTTTTATTAGTTATTATAAATGAAGGTCGTTATCAATATTTTACTTTTCATGTGTGTATTCATGTTGTGTTGATTATACATAGTACATCTAACCATTGTTGTGTTTTTCTCAACTAGGGTTATGAACAACATATATGTTTCAAAATTTAGTTGGTCTCTATATCAAATTGCCAAGCAAGGGGAATTCTTTACTCTTTTACAAAATATCATATCTGGCACGATTGGTGCAGAATGCCACATTTTTGTAAGTACACTTTATTTTTTGTTAAATATGAATGATTCACTATTGAAACTACAACATATTTGTGAAATACTTGGTGTTGATGTAAACTTCTCTTGCTTGTGTCATGGACTGATAGAGTAAATTAAATATACTTTGTATAGTTTTTGAATAAAATTGTGATGAACATAGTTTTCTGAATTTTGAAAAAATGTTTTCTTAAATCTGAAAATGAGATTTCTTAATATATTTGTTAAATTTCTTTAACGGATCTGTTTAAGATCAATTTCTTAAATATGAAAATATCATATAACCTTTTCTATAAAAAAAATTTATAACACTTATCAATACATATTGTATACTTCCTTTTTTTAAACACGCACTTTAATAAATTAAATAGTAAATTAATTATAATTTGTATAGTTGTTTCACAATTGTTCCTTTATGCATTGCTAACTTTTTCAAGTTTTTTCCTTTACTTTCTTATATATGTGTGTGTGTGTGTGTGAATTTATTTTATACTCTTATAAGTCAATGCCATTTTTATAATTAAAACAAATGTTGAAAGGTTCATGGGCATTAACAATGCAACACAACTAGAACTAATATATAAAAAGAAAATGCAAAATGTATCAAGGGATGCAACCTCAATAAAAGGATATCACCCACACCACAAGGTACAAATTATATATCTTGATACATTTTGCATTTTCCTTTTATATATTAGTTATAGTTGTGTTGCATTATTAATGCCACATTGTAACATCCCGCTCTTGCACGCACTGAGCTAACTTATTCTTTGAAGACACTTGCTTGCAAGTGATCCAGATTATTATACTATTGGGCATTTGATTATGATTATGAGGCGTTATGGATTAATGGCTTCTTATTTTGTTGTATTGACATAGACAGGTGCTATTGACTCGGTTTTCCTGAGTGTGTAGGATTTTGGACCTCGAGGATGCAAAGGCATCAATGAAACCCCTTGGAATCCGAATCGAGTTAGGGAGTGGACTATTGGGGGTTTTATTGTTGTATATATGACATTTGTGCATCTGATTAGATGATATGATTATGGATACTATTTTTGACATGATTCGTTGATGATGTAGGATGACGATAGCTTGCTAACCAGACTCACATGTGGAGTAGAGGGGTCACACATGACTACCAGAGACGTTGAGGGAGAGGTGTGGACAGTAGCCCTGCCACAACTACTAGCACTCTCGTCGTGGCTCGAACTGTAGGTTAACAATTACCTAGTTCGAGAATACCCACGATGCCATGAGGGTCGACTATGACAGTCGCTCATGATGATTCTAAGGGGCGCGCAATAAGGTAGGGGACTTATTCCTTAGAGCCCCTTAGTCTCCCACAAGATCACCTGGCGGAGTATTGACTCAAGGGGTTTTTGATGTCTACCAAGTCAGTCAAGAGGTGAGTGGCACCCTTGGAGCACCTAGTGCGTCTTGAAGGGCATGTCACGTTGTTAAATAATAAATGAATAAACCTATATGGCCTTAGAATGAATAATGTGATGAGAAAGACTTAAAAACATTTCCCTAATAAAATGTCGCCCAACCTAGGAAATTAAAGTCTAGGTCTAAGTGATGCTTGTGATAACAATAAAAATATATATTTATATAACAATAACAATACAAATAAATAAATAATAATGATAATCATCATTAATCATGTGACGAGAAAGGGGTAAGCAATTCAATTAATTTATAAAAAGCTTTTGGGGGATAAAAAATAAAAAGGGGGAAGAAGGGGAGATAATTGTTTTGTCACATATGCTAATTAAAAATTTATTAATTAAAAAGGAAAAGGGGAAAAAGTTAATTTTCTACACCTACCAATTTGAGTTTTTAATAAAAAGAGAAAGAGGGAAATTTAAAAGAATTAGGAAACTAGGAAAAAGCGGGAAACATAAAAAGAAAGGGGAAACACAAGGAAAAAGCAGAAAGACTAACTTACTAAGGTATCTAACATTTAAGAACTTTCTAAATTAAATTCAACTAGTAAATTAGTAAGGGGGTAAGTCATTAAAATGTGTAAGGGAATATGGGGACACCTATGAGCTATTCTAGGAATTCTTTTAGGTGGGTGAGGGAAATAGGGGTAATTAATTAATTAATTAAATTAATTTATGGTGCGATGAAGGGGATGGGTGACACATGTACAGGGAGAATTTTTATGAATTAAATTATTGAACAATAAATTAAATGGGATTTTGGGAAAGTAAATGACTTAGAAACTCTATATAAAGGAGGGAGGAGGAGGATGATGGATCTCTTCTGTTATGCGTAACATTATGCTGCAGAATTTTAGACTTGACTGAATTATCTTGTGGGAGTTGGGATACCCAGCTCGACGAGGAGTGGTAGCTCAGCCTTGAGAGGCGAGCTGGGAGCTATCTGATTCTCTGGTTTAGTGTGCGTGGCCCCTTTGAGGCTTGGGGGGCTAAGAGGGGAGAAGAGTACCCCTAGCGTTGGCTGGGAGGTATCGGTGAAGTCTCATTGGTCGGAAAGCGGGAGCAGCACGGAGTGCGCGGGACAACGACTCAGAGTGGTCAACTCGGGCTACGATGCACTTCCTTTATTTCTACATGGTAGATTATTAATATACTTTACGCTTTATTTCTGTACTTTTATTGGGTAATGAAAATGTGGACTTAGCATTTCATCTGAGAACTTAATTTTCCCCGTAAGCCTTAAGCTCGTTGTTGACTTGATTCCCTCGACCTTTGATCCCTACATGTCGAGTCTTCCCTTTGGTTTGTTGATTGTTGTGAAGATTTGCACTTTTTGTCCTCATCCCTGGCTCTTCATTCCATGCCTGAGCAGTCGGCCAGGAGTCGAATCGATGGTCGTCACTTTGGTGCACACTAACCTATAGATTCAAATGCCTTGCTTTTATGTGCGTGGATGAGGAGCAGAGGATGTGTTTGCCCAGCTGTTGTCCCTTCTCATCTTTGCGTTGATCTCTTCCTTGCCTCGGTCTCTGTGTGTTGTTTCACTCTGCATCTTATTCGTTCTCAGTAATCTGGAAACTGTGTTTGGCATTTCCTGCATTTCAACACCCTCAACCATGAAAAATTAAATCTGCATTTTTATATAAGTGGCTAGATTAATTTAATTCTGTGTTTTTAAATATCATCGGAGACATTTAAATCTATGTTTTTATATAATTTGTTGGATGAATTTAACTTTGTGTTTTTAATTATTGTTGGATAACTTAAATCTGCATGGTGATACCTCCCTGCAACTTAACTCCATGATTGTTTTAATGATAGCAATGTTCTTTGTGTTTTTACCTCTGCTCATTAAAATTTGAAGACGATTGAAGACCGTGTTATCCTTTTGTTGACATGCCCTTACATTGTTTGGACTACAATTTCTTTTTCCTTCTTATGCATTTAAATTATTGGAAGGAGAATTGCCACTTTTAAAGACACAATCATTGCCTGGGTGTTTAACTGGCGATTTGCCACTTCTTCATATTGCATTTCATTTTTATTGTTGGGAGAATTGCCACTTTGAAAGACACGATTGTTGCATGGGTGTTTAACTAGTGATTTGCCACTTCTTCGGATTGCATTTCATTTTTATTTGTTGGGCGAATTTCCACTTGGAAGACACAATCGTTGCCTGGGTGTTTAACTGGCGATTTGCCACTTCTTCAGACTGCATTTCATTTTTATTGTTGGGTGAATTTCCACTTTGAAAGACACAATCATTGCCTGGGTGTTTAACTGGCGATTTGCCACTTCTTCAGACTGTATTTCGTTTTTACTTGCTGGGTGAATTGCCACTTGGAAGACACAATCGTTTCCTGGGTGTTTAACTGGCAATTTTCCACTTCTTCAGAATTCATTTCATTTTTATTGTTGGGCGAATTGCTAGTTGAAAGACACAATCGTTGCCTGGGTGTTTAACTAGTGATTTTCCACTTCTTCATACTGCATTTCATTTTAATTTGTTGGGCAAATTGCCACTTGAAGGACACAATTGTTGCCTGAGTGTTAACTGGCGATTTGCCATTATTAAGACTGCATTTATGTAACGACTTATTGCTCTGCGACTGCCATTGTTAAGATTGAAATTATGTAACAAATTATATTACTCTGGCGATTTCCATTATTAAGACTATATTATTGCCACGATTTATTGATCTGTGTTTTTATATCCTGATAATGTTTTCATGGCTAGATATATTACTCTGGCGATTGCCATTATTAATATTGCAATTGTTCATGTTATGCCTGCGATTTTCCAATTGTTACCTGGCGAGTTTGGCCACTTGTTATGCCTGTGATTTGCCAACTGTTACCTGGCGAGTTGGGCCACTGGTTATGATTGCGATTTGCCCATGAATTAACCTAGAAATTTTTCTATTTAATCTTTGTGTCTTCTTGTCTCTTTGCCAGCCTTATCATTTGACCCCTACCCTTTGCCTGTGATGTAATGTATAGCTTTAAATCTCATCAATTTCTGTAATGTATAGATTTTTGTATAAGATTTCTGTAATGTATAGCCTTAAATCTCATTGAATGTAAATGACATTAAATCTCATTGAATGCATATGGCAGTAATTCCCATCGAATGTATATGGCATTAAATCTCATTGAATGTATAGCTTGAATGTGTAGCTTGATTTATATGGCATTAAATCTCATTGAATGTATAACTTGAATGTATAGCTTGATTTATATGGCATTAAATCTCATTGAATGTATAACTTGAATGTATAGCTTGATTTATATGGCATTAAATCTCATTGAAGGTATAGCGACTTTTATATGTAATGTATAACTTGATTTAGATAGTGTTTAATAATAGCATTAATTCTTGTTGAATAACATCGAGGTGACGATTATTCATACATGACAAGATAGCTTTAAAATTTCATTGAATAACATCATTTGGATTTTATTTATACCCACATAACAACATAAAATGGTAGAAAATATAGCATTGAAGTGGCATTAATTATAAACATCAATCACATTCAGGATTAACCTTTCTAGACAATAATGTTGATTCTTTTTAAGCAGCGTGGAGCACCTTTAAAATGTCAAGTAGATCACTTATCTTAATGGATAGTTTATAATTGTTGATAAGTGTATTTGATTTGGTTAACTGCCTTTCTTAGTGCACATTATGATAACATTTATGACCTTAGTCGCTTGGTAACAGTTCGACCTTCGCACTTAGACCTCTGGCGTATCAGTTTTTGGACGGGTTGTTGGCGGAGTCGGGTATTAGCTTGAGCTTTTCCTTTTGATTGTAGTCATCTTGCGTCTTGTTGACCTTTTGCTTGGGGTATGGGTGTAGCCTTCTTGTCAGTGTTCGGCTACTAGCACGTCAGAGTTTTCTAGAGTCCTTGGTCAAGTTATGATATGTCGCACCAAGGTTATAGTCATTCCTATCACCTGGGGATGACATGATTCCTAATGAGGGGATCATTTTGCATCCTAAGGAATAGAGGCAAAGGATAACTTGGCCAAGGTCTGTACTTTCTGTGTGGGTGTTGTTTTTCAATGTGAGTTGTTGTTAGCGCTTAGGTTGTAACACCTTCATGCGTTTGATTCGCGTACCTTGAGCTTCTAGTGATTGGTCGTCAAGGTCATTGTGTTGGGCAGGGATTTTGTCCCTTATCTTATAGGTGTGATCTTGTTGCATCAGGAAGGTAGTTGTTCCTCCTTGTTGTTTTACGCATGTTTCACTTAGTTTCTCTTGTGCCAGTGCGTGGATTCGTAGTTTTCTGGTGCTCGAGCTGTGTGCTTGCATTCGTTGTCAGTCGTGTGGTTTGACTGTTGCCATCTTAGATTTCTACCCTAAAAACAAAAAAAAAATATTGAACTTTAGCTTCGTGTGTAGTCCTAATGGTGGGGTCGTTACATATGGTATCAAAGTGGGTTGAACCCGTGACTTGGGAACACTACGACTTTTGTTGATATGATATTTGATTATAATGTTGCTAATTATGTTGACTTGTATTCATGCAAGTAATCATGGTTAGAGGACATCGCGGAGGCAGGCGATGGGATGTTAGGGGAGGAGGCGTGAGCCTCCAAAAGCATCCTTGCCCGAGGGGTCTAATCCCCAGGGAGACAAACAGGTTTTTGGGTAGGAGTAGATAGCGGTGGGTGATGTGGTTGGGCTGATGAGATATTTTTAGTGCATGTTTGAGGCACTGATCATTCATTTAGATAGAGATGAGCTCAGGGCATCGACACCCCCTGAGGGTGCACCGCGCGCTCCGATTGGTACTAGTAGCATTCACTGCGAACTCGAGAAGGTCACATTTCTCGAGTTCTTTGGTATCCTGGATGACACAGCTACCGAGGCATGGTGGGAGAATATGGCGATGTGCTTTGCACTTCGCCACTATACCTCCAACATGAAGGTCCACATGGCGGTCTTTCAACTGAAGGGGAGCACTCTTCTATGGTGGAAGACTCTCCTGCTACAACTGAACATGGATGTCGAAGAGGTGTCATGGGAACTGTTTGAGGAACAGTTCCGAGAGAGGTACCTATCAGAGGAATTTATTGAGCGTCAGCTCAATCAGTTCAACGCCTTATGACAGGGCATTCGTATGGTGCCTGAGTACGAGGCCCATTTTATGGAGCTGCTTCGGTATGCTCCACATCTTAATACTGAGAAAATTAAGGTCAACAAGTTTGTGTTTGGCCTTAATGGAAACATACATTCAAAGGTTAGGATTCTGATGCCTCAGACCTTGCATGATGCTTTCTAGAAGGCCCTCATAGCAAAGGAGGAGCTTGTCAGTGGGGGTCAAAGAAGGACTCCGATGAGACCAGTAGGGCAGGTGTCATCTAGTGCACAACAACATAAAACATGGGCCAGACATAGGCTAGGATATTGTGGCTTCCAGAGGGGATCCAATTTCACTACACATCGACGACCTATACCTCAGCAGTGGACACCTTATCAGGGACCATAACATTAGCAGCAACGTTGACCACAACAGTAGCAGTTTAGACCTGTTTAGTAGAATAGACCAGGATTCCAGGCCGGTGGGCTATCATCTTCTACTTCGGGTACTAGGAGTACTGGACCAAAGAAGGAGTGTTGGACATGTGGGGAGCCACACTACCAGCACGACTGTTATCCACATTTTTGGTTATCAAGATGATGACATAATTATGACATGGTGATAGAAGATCTAACTCTTCTTTAAGATCATTTTCATGAAGAAAGTTACACTTATCAGCTTCTCAAAATCACACTTTTGAAGATAGTACGCAG
>ML785349.1:263502-296056 GCA_009831015.1 Picea engelmannii | reverse complement strand
ATATATATATATATATATATATATATATATATATATATGACAATCTTAACATAATATATAGGACAATGCTAACATAATATATTTGTATATATGGATGCACAATGGTCATAGTTTCTATCATGGTGCAATCTATACACTATATGATCCATATTTGGTCTACTTAAATGTCCTTATAACAAGAATAAATCATCTACAAATTTCAATATGATTTTCTATCAATGTCCTTAGGGCAAGTATAAATCATCATATGAAAATTAAAAGATGATTTTCTATCAATGTCCTTAGAACAAGTATGATTCTAATTTTACTTCCCTATAATACAACACATCAGTTCAAAGTTCCTATCTTTTCGTAATGTGTCAAACATAAACCAACCTTTAATGTGACAAACATGACCCCCAATAAATGGATCTTAATTTTGAAACATTAATATGATTAAACCTAGCAATTCCTTACAAAAACTTCACAATGTTACCCTCATGACCATACCTTACTACGTGACAAACTTTTTCCTTTGTCACATTGTGATGAAAATTTCCCAACGTCGCAATGTGACACATACTCCCTTGTCCTTGCATTGTCAGAATCACTTACCGATGACACAATATGTTGAACATCTCTCGATGTCTCATTGTGATGAATATTTCCCAACATTGAAATTTGTCTACCATCTCCCAACGTTGTATTGTGACAACATTTCCTAATGTCACATTGTCACAAACCTTGCCCAATATGACTAAACCTAACAATTTATTACACGAACCTAGAAACATGACACTCATGACCAAACCTCACTATGTGATGAAAATTTTCCTTTTTCACCTTCCGAAGAACATTTCCCAACATTCCAATGTGACAAACATTCTTTGTCCTCGCATTATCCAAATCACTTACCGACGTCACAATGTGTTGAATGTCTCCTGACATCGCATTGTAAAGAACATTTACCAACATTGCAATGCGTTGACCATCTATCAATGTCACATTGTGATGAAAATTTCCCAACGTCGCAATGTCACAAACATTTCCCAACTTCACATTTTGAAAAACATGTCCCAATGTCACAATGTCATGAACAGTTTCCAACGTTGCATTGTGACAAACATCTCTCAATGCCACACTTTGAAAAACACTCATTTTATAGAATCACCATGCTGAACCATAGGCAACTGAACATAGTCAACCAATGTTAAAATATGGTCACAGACAACCAAGGGAAACTGTGGTCAACCTTAATCAACCATGATCAATGTTGACCATGGTCATGGTCAACCAACTTACAATATCAACTAGCAATTTGGTGAACCATATATATATATATATATATATATATATATATATATATATATATATATATATATATATAAAATTTCCCATTGTTATAAAAATTTTATGTTGTTGCAATGTCACGAAATATCTCCTAACATTGCATTGTGATGAAAATTTCCAATATATATATATATATGATGATGACGATGATGATGATGATGATTAACGTCCACTGAGACCAAATTAGTCTATTAGACCTTAAGAAGGTAAGGTATTACTTGCAATACTTTATAATTTTGTTTCTATGCTTGAAAAACATTAAGAAAAGCTTTCCAAGATCACCATAGTTTTGTTGAGTTAAAAGGTTAGGAAGGCTGGTAGTGTGACACACATTTTGAAATTTGGATCTAATCTGGGTATAGGCTAGAAAATCTAAGAGAAATTTCTTTTCATATTCAACCCTCTTAGTGTCACAAAGGTGACACACTCTTTCATCCCATGGTGTTTTAAGAATTTACCAATTCCCGGTTTCACTATGGAGCTCATTGGAATTTGTTCTTATTTTAGTAATGCTTATTTTTTTCTTTACACTTGTCAAAACAAAGAAATAACTTTGATCTTCTAGATTAGGGTTGATTACCTCCTTATAATACCTTAATTTTATTTTTTCCTCTAACTCTTTATCACACTTTTTCTCCTTAAATTTTGATTTAATAATATTTTTAATAGTATCCTTATTCCACAAAATGGTCTCTTCCATGATTCCCCAATGGTTTAGCCAACACTGGGCATCTTTATTCCATCCCCACTTGAGTTGAAGGTGGTTATGGCTGCATTTTGAAGCAATTTTAGGAATCATCTTGTCTTCCATGTTGTTTAACTTGTTCTTATACATTAGGTATCTAGTCATAATTGTGCTCTCAATGGGGGAAAGGATTTCCTCTAAGAGGAGGATAAGATAGGGTGTATTTCCTTTAATTTTGAGATTATAGGTTATAAAATTCTTTTGTATTTGCTCCATATTTCTCTAGGATTCTTGAGAGATACTGCATTCCCAAACTTCACATCCATAAATAATAACAAGAGTAACGAGATTCTCAAAGAGGAGTTTTTTCTTATCCCATATCCAAAGATTGACTGATTTACAATTGTTTTCAAGCCCATAATAAGCTTTTCATCCTCAATTTATCCTTTTCTCAATGCTACAATTCCAGTTGAGATTTTGGTGAATAATTACAAGATATTTGTATGAAGCCACTTCCTTCAAGTTGTTGTTGTCATATACGAAAGTATCATATGTGATATTATTGGATTTAATGATCATGAATTTTTTTTTGTTAGTATTAACAATACCCATATTAGAGCAAAAATCCCTGAGGATTCTTAGTTTCTCTCCAAGATCATGGGGACTCCTCACCATAATAATGATATCATTGACATAAAGAGGAATATTGATGACTATACCAATGAGAGTTGGGCTGAAACAACCTACTTCTTCCAAACACTCTTCTAACTTGTCAATGTATCTGCCAAAAAATGTAGGGGACAAGGGACAACCTTGCTTGACTCCAATATTGCAGTTAATTTATGTCGAACAATGCTCATTTTTATTAAAGTTGGTAATAACTTTATCATACAACCTTGTAGTAGCAACCCTCAACTCCAAAGGAACTTTAATCTCTTCCAACCTATCCCAAAGGTTTTTCCTGGGAACTGTGTCAAAAGCTTTTCCAAAGTCAACAAAACAACACAAAATATTGATTTTAGTATTGCGGAATTCCTCTACAATGATCCTAAGGGTAACAAGATGGTCCATAGTTGAATGATATCTCCTAAATCTAGCCTGACCTTTATCTCTTTTACCATGATTTTCTAGCCAAAGGCTAATCTTTTTTTCCAAAATAATTCAGTATAGCTTGGCTAAAATCGGGCTAATCATAATGGTCCTATAACTAGAGGGAATTTTTCTATCCCCATTTAGGTACAATGAGGCTTTGTGTCTAGGGTTTAGGGAATCCCTACTTGACTGCTAAATTGAATAACTTGTGTATGTGAGGGATGAGGATAGACCCTCCGATTTTAAAAATTTCATCTTGGTAGCCTTCAATGTCCTTAACTTTCCCATTTGCAAGTTGCTTAACCCAAACTCTATGTATTCCAAAGAAAAATATTCATTCTATGTAGGAACAATAAGAATGGTTTCCATGGAATTAGGGAAATCGTAAAGACTTTTAAGGTAGGATTCTAGTCCCTTAAGGGAATCATATTATTTTCTCTAGTGTTGTGAATTAGAATTTTCCTCCATGACTTCTTAGGATCAAGCACATATAGATGTAAAAGTCTCTCTTTCCTTTTATTTATATAGTATCTTTTTTCCCAATTAATTAGGGATTTGTACATATTGATCTTATCAAGTTTGAAGGACTCATTAGAAGCATCCCTAATGGTTTTCCTAGCAATTTTGCATTCTTTATCATACCAAGGGTTGGTTTTCATATTCTTATTTTTACAATACACCTCGAAAGAGAACTTGTTAATAGAAGTGGAAAGGGTAGTTGTAAAATTATGATAGAGGTATTCAATGTTGTATTTATAAATTAGAAGATGTGATTCACTATTTATATTGTTTAAGAAAATATCAACTTTACTTTTGTCAAAAAGTAGTTGCCTTTGATTATTAGAATTTTCTTCAACGATGCTCCTGTGCATGGCAAAGTTTAGAGTTAGGGTTAAAGGTCTATGATCAGAGTCAGGTTAATGGTCATTTAAAAGGTCAAAATGTACTATTTGGTTGTAAATGGGGATACCAGATATCACATGATCCATGAAACTACTACCTAGACCATGAATACAAGTCATCTAGTTGGAGTTCGGCCACCTCATTACTCCATTGCAAATTATAAGGTCTTGAGAACTGTATATCTTGACTAGCTCAGTACCAAACAAATTCTTAGTTAGGTCTTCAAAGCTTCTTTTGTATCTATTATAAAACAAGGTCCTCATATAGCCATAAATTATTATGGTTGGAATCACTGCTTAAAATAATAGATTTATTAGTTGTAGTTCTAGCATTAAAGTCTCCTAGTAGTAGGATATTTCCTTCATTTATCAAACTGTAAATATATTGTTCTAAAGTATTATAGGAACGATTTCTATCTAGATTTTTTTTCTTATAAAAATTAGAATTAATAGGTGAAAAATACCAAATTTCTATATACATCTTCTTAGCATTGATGTCTGAAATTTCTATCCAAATGTACGGATTGAGAGGGTCGATCTTATGAAGTTGAATGCAAGGAGAAATTTTCTTTCTAATATAACATGCTATGCCTCCTATCCCTCTATGGTAACATTTTTTATTCCATGCTGATCACATGACAAATCCTTCTATGTTAGGGACCTTAGATTGTTCATGATCCCATGTTTCAACTAGAAAAATAATATCAATATCACTCGGGATCCAACTTAACATAGGACCTTTGCACCAGGGAAAACCACGACAGTTCCAAAACAGGATCCCAAGTGTCCCAAAATCCAATTTATTTTTATCCTTCTAGTCTCTATCCTAACAATAGCTTTTCAATTTCTAATTGTTTCCAATTTTCCTTCTTTCCTGGCTTCTTTTACATTTTGAACTTCTTTCCTCAATTCAAATTGGTTTTCGGGAATGAGGTCTTCATTTATAAATATTCCCGACCCTTTTAAGCTTGGATATTTATTGAGTATGCTACATTTATGGTCAGTACAACTTACTTTGACACAGATCAACCTATCTTTATGTTCAATTATTTTTCCTAGCCTCTTTTCTTATATGAGGTAAGTTGTTTCAATTTGTGATTTATTTTTTAGTTCTTCTTTTACTATTGCTAGCGTATCCTCCTCTTGTTGTTCTTTTATACCAAAACTTATGAGGTTCAAGGCTCTTTTGTTACGCTCATGATCCAATTTGATTAGCTGATTCATTTCCTCTTTGATGAGTTTGATATCCAATTTTTTTCCAGACTACTTAGGGTCAAATTATTGGTTACTTTTTCTTCTATCTCTTTAATCCTATCTCTCAAGTTGCGATTTTTTTCAACCTCGTTTTTTTGGGTTGATTTTTTTTGTTTTTCCATTTCTTGTATTCTAGCCTCCATTGTATGCAATTGACTCTTGAACCCTACCAATATATTCTCTATATGTGTTCGAATTGTATCTTCAAAGAGTCTATTTTTTTATCAAGCATTGCCTCTAACTCTATTTGGATTTTTACTTCTCTTTCTTCACTCCTTTTTTCTGATAATTCTAAATCTATTTGGAGGTTTGCATCTCTTTCTTCTCTCCTTTTTTCTAATGATTCTATATGTTCATAGAGACTCTCTAGGGTGACTTTGGGGGGCCTCCCCCTAATAGGATGAGGTTTTGGAAGTGGTGTAGTGCTCATATGGAAAATATTTTTTTTAATTGATAACAATTATTATCTCTAAAATCAACTTTTGCTTATTGAACTTCTAAAAATTTATTAAAATATAATCAATTCATTTTAATATTTTGTTTTATAATAAAAAAATAAATTTATTTATTTTTAAATCTCTTTAATTTTCACACGTTACTAAATTATAAATATATTTTAAATTAAAATCGAATCAAAGTAACAATTGACTCACCTAATTTACGGACATGTGCCTAGATGTTCAATGGGTTGAAGAAGCCAGAAGTGTAGAGCCGCAATGTATCACCACAGAGATCGAAGAGATCGCAGATTTCAAATACATATTTGCATCACCGTAGAGTTCAAAGACCACATATTTCGCAAAACCGTAGAGTTCAAAGACCACATAGTTCAAAGACCGCAGAGTTCAAAACCACAGAGTTATATATATACACACACTTTGGATTTATATTTTTTTATATTTATTTTTTATTTATAAATATATGTTTCCTACCCCATACGTCAGATGTCAATTAGAAACAACTACTTTATAAAAGTGGTTAATATATGTCGATAAAGACCATTTTCCACATTTAAAATTAATGGCATCAATCGACGTATATTAATCACTTTTATAAAGTAATTGTTGTTAATTTGTTTTAAATTTGAAATTGTAATTGGAGTTACAACTTAAAAGTCATATACCACCATGCATATATAGAGAAGATTGCATAGAGAAGAAGGACATACATAATAACATGATGATCATAGCAGTTTCACCCACACTAGTATCAAAAGCCATGGTCGACCTGGTCCTCCTGTAGAAGCTATTCAATTATTGTGGTCTCACGGGGTTGGTGGGTCAATCGTCCATGGCCACAACTCCAAATGTTTTAGCTTTAGATTTATTATGATGGTGATACTTGCGTTCATGATTGATTTCTTTAAACATCATGGACCTTTGAGAATTCAAAGCCAAGAATTCGATCAGTTGAACATAAGGGTTGCTGGGTATGATATGCCTTGGGGTTATTCTGCATAGAGTTTACAGAACTTGTGAATCTTTCTGGTGGAATAAGAATTTGACTGCTTTCCTTGTCTCTGACGGGATCTTGGCCTGGGTGAGTCCACAATTTCTTCTACCTTGACTTACATCGATATCCTTCCATAGATAATTACTCTCTTCTCTGTGATATTCCCCTAAATATTTATTGATCAACGAAGCAGGGTCGACAATGCTGCATTGACGGCGGGAGTGACACTTGGAAAATCGACGCTTGTGCACACAAATTTTTCCGTGAGGATATAAATTCCATAGTGAAAATTACCTTACCACGTAATAAGTCACAAATAAAAGTTGAAGTAAGTGATGTAAATTAAACAAGGGGAGATGCAAAGAAGCAAGCCCTTCCCCTGCCTCAAGGTGATAAAGTCTCATAATTGTTGGATGGATTTATGTGGGTTATTCAATGTAGGTAATTTTTGTATTAGTACAAGATTTAATGAATCTTGAGTTGAGATGATAGAAGAATTGAGTGTTAGCATATATGGTGTTGTCAGTGTACTCTTGGATCAATAGGTTCATAAATATAGATAACAACAATGAGTTGAAATATTTACTAGTGCTTTGAAGAGTTATGAAATAAATCCAAAAATTGTATGTAAATGACATATAATCCTTGTCACCATATGTCTTATAGGCTTCCTCTTTCCACAATATATGGCCTCCATAATATAACCTCAATATTAAACCACATCACAAGTATAGAGAGAAGGATGCACAAAAACTATAGGACCACACACAAAATATAGTTAAACAAAATGAATCCATTATCCAAATTACAAGAAATGAGGCCTACTGTATAAGTGGGATCCAACTAAACTATTGGTTTAATAAAACTATAATGTAAAGCCATGTTTAATACCATGGGCCTAAAAAGTTTGACTATGCCATACATTTAACTAATCTACTACCAAATAAATACAAATATTTTAACTCAAATTTTGTGGTTATCAATGTGCATTTCTTCATTTCTAGTTTTTTGTTTTTTAAATTATTCCAAAAATTCCTTCCTTATCATGCATGTGTAAGCTTCCTTCTCATCTCTGGTGAAATATCTATTACACATGCATTTAATAACTAATACAAACTTCATAGAAAACCATTATCGATTACCTAATTTCGTCCTCATGAAACATATGAAAATGACAATTTTTGAAATACATGTTTTTGCAAAAATGATCATTATTGCATGTAACCTCTAACATCATCTTCATGGAATATAGGGAAGGTGCAACATTTTAAATGCATGTTTTTTGCACGTTATTGCATGTGACATATTTTGGAAGTTTATATAGGAAAAATGTTCAATGATTGTCAAAACCATTGGCTTTCATAGACCCATGGTCACTCCTATGTTGTAACAATAATTTATGAAACAGACTCATGCAATGTATTAAAGTAAAAATGACTGATGGAAGTCCATGTGGAGAGCCAATCATGCCATACTCATACCATAATTAACTCCTACCATTAATTTTCATGAGAACTACAAATAGAGTTTGATTCTAGTGGAGGCTCTCAAGTATCGACAATATGTATACCTATGGTAGCTACCAAACACATCTCTGGTTTGGTTTTAGAATTATGTTGAAATGATTTCTTTCCCGTTATCAATTTTCTATGCTTGAATCCTAAATTCTAGACATTTATAATTTTTCTACGTTCATATGTCATTCACCACACTTGTAGTTAAGGGATTATCTCAAAAAACTAGAGAGGATGGTTTATATTAGGTTATTGTAATGATTCAAATTTCATCTTTTTATTTTTTAATTTATCACCAAGTAGAGTAGGTTATGTAGTTTGTTCTATATTTACAAATGCAGGATGAAAGGAGTCCCCTACACCATGTGCGTGCCATCAAAGAAAGAACCACCAACTTATCTTGTGGATTTTCTTTTGTTGATTTCCTTCTACTATAAGTGGCTTATTGGTAATTTTTTATGTTTCTTGAAGTGTCCTATGGTTATGTGAAAGATACGTGTTTTCAAATGCAATTGTCTAATTAATTATGTTTCATATTATGGCAAGATGTGTCCCAAAAGATAATGGATGAAATTTGTAACATCCCCTAACTCAACTGAGGAACATTACTATGTGGAAATACCCATTAAGAATACATTTTTTTTTCTAACGAATCATGTATCTTACCAACTACATGAATACACACAAAGATTTAACCATTCTTCTATCATTAATTTAAATGCATCTACAACATTATGAAATAGACACGAATGCAAATAATGAACTCAATAACAACAACATATAAATCATTCTTAAACACAAAGTTAATGCACGACAATAAACTCATGATAGCAACACATAACAAGACAAACACTTATCTTTTTAAAATAGTTGTGCAACCAATTGCTTGAGATGAACGTTCCACCCAACCATAGATTTTTTGTTCCATATACCAATAACAAGTCACCCTCGAGCTAGGGATAAGAATCCACGAAAGAGGGGTGTCTCTCATAGTCCACTCGCAACTCAAATATCCCACAACCCACTGACATTCTCCTAAAACTATCCCAATTTCCATTAGCTCTCTTCCCATTGACCTACCCAACTCAAGGAATGTACCCCTTCACAAATCTTAGTCCATTGGTATTCCCATTAGTTTATTAGGGTCTCTCTGGTACAAGTAACCATGAATCTCACTATTGGGAACTCAAGGGAACTCACTGTTAGGAAAAAACTACGAGTAAACACAACAATAATAACTTTATGTTACAATGTGAATCACACATGAGTTCACTCTTCAAGCCTAGAAACTTTCTTTTTTATCCTTCAACATATCAAAAAATGATCAATAATTTTCCCTCTATTGTTTCTCCATCTCCGGTGCTCTTATTCTCTATTCTCTGCTTGTTATTCATGCGAAAACATGCCTATAAAATATGCTCCCTTTGGCCATATGAAATTTCCTTTTCCCTAAGCCAGTTGATTGCTCACTCTCCCCAATGTTGATTATACTTTTTCCCCATGCTCCTAATAACTATGGGGTTTTAATTTTTACACCCACCCTCTTACATGTATTTAGTGATTGGGCTCTCATACACTCTACCAAAAAATAGAAGGTTGTCCCCAATGATAGTAAAAACTTAGAAATCTGGGTTTGGATTAATACCCATAAATAAATCCCCTCTTAGACACTCCCTTCTCTTTTGGGAAACTCAACCCCCATCTCTATCCATGTCCCCCAATAGTTGGAATCACATTTTGTTATTAGAAATCAGAAATACAATTCACAAATTATATCGCTTGGCCATAGCCACATTTCATTATATCTACATTAAACATTAATTAAACTAGGGATTATAGTGGGGATTTTATATTCCCCCTCCCCTACAATTATGCATCGTCCTCAGTGCACAACACCATGTCAAAATACACATACGAATTTACATCACAATACTTTGAAATAAATTTTCTACAATATTTATACTCCAACAATAGTTCCAACCATAATCTCATGTTCCTCCCAACCCATTGACCCAAGTAATGATACCCCCATCATTGCTCTCAGTCCATAGAGCCACATCATTATTTTATCAAGGTTGTCAGTGCAGGTGACCAAGAATTCTTAGATGTGGTTCTAGAACTCTAGCTTCCTAAAATTGGAGTCTTTCATTTTTAACTTTCGTTCCCTTCAAAATTGACAAAAAATGCCCCCCCTCTCAGTAATCCAACAACATATACAAAATACTGAATTAAACGAGAGAAAAAAATTCTAGAAGGTCTTAGGAACCTGAGGTTCCATTGTGGTTGGGTTGTCAGCCATAACAAAGGATGCACCAAGACCATTGCTATTAGCAGAGACACCAAAATTTTGACCAACAACCACAACTCTAGGATCGATACCAGTAATGGGTGGTTGGAAAATGCCTCCATGCTTGTCTGTCAACCAGATTATAACTTTGGACATATACTCCATCTGTATCTCCAACATCTCCATTCGACCTTTGAGTTGACAAAAATATTCATCTTTAGGGAACATGCCGAGAGCGACCATCGTTTTGACATGCCACTAAGTTCAAGGGTATGAAAAAACTTAGAGTTTCAGGTCTTGGTGCATCATAGATCTAGGATCACCCTTCCCACCTGAAAATCAACCTCTGAGTCTTCCTTGAACTTGTGGGCTATGTGAACCTCATATTCTAGGGCCAACATGGCCACTTTGTCATCCTCAGGCACGTGGTTGTCATAATATTTGGAAACTTCAAGAGCTACCTTTGCTTCTTGATATGGCCCAACCCAGGAAGTACCAGTGCCCAAAGAGTGGGTCTTAAGTCCACGAGGTACCATTAAAAGGGAGGACAAAGAAAAGGGAGTAACAGACCAGTGGACAAAGGGCTTACAAATAGGAAGAGATGTATGCAATAGATCCAAGTAGCCATTATGAGAGCTGAATCAGAAGACAAGAGGCTTCTTTAAATTCCGAATAAACTTACCAAGATTCCCACCATTCTCATGGAAATCTATGATGAGCACTCTTATGGAAATAATCTCTCCAATTCCCTGGCGATCAGTCATGGTTGTAATTAACATCAATTCTTGCAATGGAGCATTCATCAACATTATGACCAGACTAATGTGAACTATGTTGAGAGACAAAGTATTCCTCCTCTCTCGCATGCGAATGATATGAAATTTCATGGCTAGATCTAACACATTCATTTCCATATTGGTGTTGGGTACCATGCATTCAAGAAGCTACAGAGGTTGTTCGAGGTGGTAGCTTATGAATAATGTTGGAGGTGGCATTTTGAATGCCATGATGCAGTGGGTGGGTTTCCCTCGTACTTGGGCCATGAGCCACATGATTCACAATCAACACTTGTTCAAAAAAACTAGTGGAAACCCCATCCGAGGGTGTTGGCGGGATATTTTCCCCGTGATTATGGGTCGAAATCATAGCAGATCAAGACTTTATGAAGAAGATGTAAATCTTCCCTCTAAGACAAGTACACAAAAAAATGAAAGAGTAACTACTTTACAAAGAGAATTTAGGGAAGGAAGAGGAAGAAAGGGTACACCTTAAGTCTCCCATTTGATGTTGATCATCTCCTTGCTCTCGATGAGCTCTAGATCCTTTGCTGGAAGCAACCTGCAAAATGGACAAAATACCAGAGCTTCTATGGATGTAGTTACACACTCAAAGGGTATACATGTCATATATCATATTCAAAGTAAACTTAGTAAGCAAATACATACAATGAACACATGATATGAGGGAGAACAAACTCTTCTATTAACACCAAATTAGAAAGGTAAGTCTCATAACTCTCCCATGGTGGGGCATTCAAGGTTCCTTAAAACATTTTAAAGGATCAAAAATATTTTTTTTGGGAAGGAATGAAAAAATATAATAAAATATTTGTAACATAATGTTAGGTGTTCTGAAGAAATACAGAAGAGACTATCAAGACTCTAGGGTTGGGTTACTTCAACCCTTACACATGCCTAATTAAAGATGGTATGGGATATCAAGGGACTTCATTTATAGGTTTACAAAAATTAGAAGGTAAGGGTGCCATTTTCGTGGTCATAGATAGACTCTCAAATATGAACATTTTGTGGAATTCAAATTGCATATACTGCAATCCAAGTAGCATAAGTTTTCATGAAAGGAATTCATAGGCCTCATGGATTTCCTAAAGTAATAGTAAGTGATAGAGATGCAAAATTCACAAGCAATTTTTGGAAGGAGTTATGGAAGATAATAGGAACAACATTAGCCATGAGTTCAATATATCATCCACAAATAGATGGTCAAACAAAAATAGTGAACACATGTTTAGAGGTTTATCTTCATTTATGTTCTCTAGATAAAAAATACCAATGGGTTAAGATGATTCCTCTAGCATAATGGTGGTAAAATGTACGATTATCACACAACTACTAAGACGTCTCAATTTCATTCTCTTTATGGATATATAGCTCCTAGCATTACTTCTCTTTTGCAAGACCATTCCAAAGTATAGACAATGAATTAATATATTGAGAAGACTAAAGAAACTTTAAAAATAATTAAAGAAAACCTTCAAATAACCCATTACATGATGAAGCAATAAGATGAACAACATTGAAATGAAAGACAATTTGAGGTGGGGGATTGGGTATATTTGAGATTTTGATCATATAAGCAATCTACTCTCAATCAAAATAAGAATGAGAAACTATCTCCAAAACTTTATGACCCTACAAAATCTTTTGCAAGATTGGAGAAGTGGCTTATGAGTTAGATTTGTCTTCCTCATTATTTTATAGGTTTTTTCATGTCTCTTCCCTAAAATAAAGTTCTAGGATAGACTATGCTAGTATAGATTGAACTTACAAAATTAGACGAAGATGAAAAATAGATTCTTGAAACATTTTTTTTTATATTGACATTCTCTTTCTCTTCAGAATAGAACTATTATGGAGCACGTAATCAAGTGGAACAATATGCTTCTAGAAGAATCTACTTGGGAAGATGAGAAATTTATGAAGAAACACCCTTGATTACAAGATTTGAGGGAAAATATTTTTGAATGAGGGGGGTCATAACCCTCATTCATTACTATTATATTAATTATAGTTAATTCGGCCTAGATTGTAGGATATGTCTTTCCCTCTTTATCTCCCATCTATAATAAATGAGATTCATTTGAATAAGCTTCTTGTTTTGTGTATTTGATATATTGTAAAAGGAGGTTTCCCCCTCAAAGAAACTTCTTATCCATTAACTCTCTATAATTCTCAAGGCGTGGAATTACTCATTCTTTCTATTTTTATGCTATTTGAGTTATTTGGTACATAACAATATACATCAACAATAACTATCTTCATAGGCTAATTTGATTCCTTGATTGAGTTATTCATACCTCACCCTACCCTCAATGACCTAACGACCCTCCTTTGAAATTATGTCTACCTCTGATTTCTATTCTCTAAAACCATGAAACAAATAAATTGAATCAAAATTATTTGATATGTGATTTATCTAATCCCCTAGGGGTTTTATATGAATATGAAGCATTTTCCCATATCAATTCATCTAGATGATCACTAACTTTGAATATCTTAAAGCCTATAAATTCATTACATTTTCCACCAAATAAGCCTTTATTAAAAATATGAGAGTTGCTAACTCAACAAAGTTGTTCGAACCTATTCACAATTTTTCTTGCATCTTAATTAAATGGTTTTCATAAAGAAATAAAATGCACCATGCACTACTTTTTTTTAGAGGACCTTGACTTGAGAAATCAAAATAACCCCAAGCATGCTCCTTATTAATTACCATATCCCTCAATTTCCTTTTAGGTTTTTGAATTACTAGCATTTTAAGCATGCTCCTTATTAATTACCATATCCCTCAATTTCCTTTTAGGTTTTTGAATTACTGGCATTTTGTGAGAACAAGTCAAAGCTTTGATTTGATAGGCTACTTGGAAAGAAGAGATCCCTTTATCTTCAAACAACATAGAATTTTGAGCTAACCATATTCCCTAGTAAGACAAGAAAGGAAATGCAAACCTCATTTAATTCCTTTTTATGCCACCAATATCTTAAGCATTGTTCCATGGAGCCTCCTATCCACCCTTCCTTCACACATACCAACCATTCCACTTCCAACCACAACTTCTTGAAATAAAATCATTTATTAAAGGATGCACTATGGATTCACCAACTTCTCTACAAAGAATGTGTATTCTAGGCCACTTTTTGGCTCACTTTTGCATATTTTCCCATGTTAGAATCTTATCCATTATTGCTAACCACAAAAACAATTTCACTTTCTTTGGAGTTTTTCCTTGCACAATTTCTTCTATCACTAGGCTTACTTTGTTGTCTCTATTGAGAAATTTTCTTGATATTCCAACCCGGTAGAATAGAAGCCTAATGTTTGATTTTTAGTCCAAACAATTATACCTTCCTCCTTGGTAATTCTAACATGATTTCTATCTCAGTGGGTTAGATTGAGTAGTTGATTGATGCAAATTACAAGCAAGAAGTCATGGGGTCAAGTCCATGTGAGTGATGCGAATTACAAGCGAGAAGTCATTTGATCAAGTCCATGTGTTGGCTTCTTTTGTGATGTTTGATAAACATGGTTTATTCACATAGATATAAGTTTATAACACCTTAAGCAAAATACTCACACAAACAGATCAAATATTAGTACATCAATGTATTACATGGTTAAAACCCTTTAAGAAGAAAATAGTCCCTGGCCCTAGACAACATGGCCACTTGAGACAATATATTAATGCAAAAGGAAAATAATTTACATATGAATTTCTCACAATCGATCATCAAAAAATGACCCTCCATGCTATTTAAATAGAGACCATGGACCAATCGGGTGCTAAACCATGGATCAATATATTGACAATTACAAAGTCCAAGATCACCTCTTGTACGAGTTGTAATATTTATCCTCGATGTGGTGTCATTCTTATCTATTGATGGTTTTTTCAGTTTGTTGACACTCTTTAATTTACATGGAAATTACATCCATTTACCACTAGTTCTTGTGTCATGTCTCATGGCATAATTTAACATGGTATAAGAGTTCCTTTAATCTTAAGGGCCTGGTAGTTCCATGGATGGTGAGGTGTTGTGACTCTTCCATCGTAGTGTGTTTAATAGCTCCATGAACAATCCCAATGCCAATGCATAAAGGGTTATTAATTGCTTTATTCCTTTTTATTTATAATACAAGTTGTTTCTAATTGCTTCATTCCCTTTTTTATTTATAATGCAAATTGTTTATTTTATATATTGCAAATTCTATTCTTATACTATGAACATGGGATAATAAGGGAAATGAGAAATGCTACAATAGTTTGTTTCATATCATTTAGATCTCGTGTTGTTATGCTTTAATTTTAATTCTCTGTTTCTTTCAGGTAATATATATATAACAAATTGTATATCACTCTCACTCTTGTCATATTGAGAAATCTGCACAATCCATGATTGTTTGAAAAAATAAAAAAAGGGCAAGGGAAAACTCTAGTGCAAAGCATTTGTTGTTATGCCATTGAACACAAATCTGTTTGATAGAATGTGGGCCATCAACTCTTAGATCTAAAGGATTGGATCTATCCTATGATTCAAATTACAAATCTACCTCTTGTTTCCATCAACCTGCAATTTTACAATTGGGATATAGAAAATGGTACAATGTACATGTGTTTACTTTAGTTTGATTGATGCTACCATTCTCAGTGCTGTTGTCTTTGGTGAATTTGAGTTATTTTCAGAACTTAAATGAAAGGATCGGCCTATAAGGCTTTATATTGTGCTGGAAGCGACCATGTCTTAGCCAGCCACTAGTGCACAAAGGAATGAATGGATGGGATTGCATAGTCAAAGGAAGATCGTGGCTGCAACGATCAAATCTTCCACAACAATCTTTTCAACTGATTCCATATTTCACAGGAATATCTTCAACATCTAAAGAGAGGCGACTAGCATTGGATAGATTGCACAAGTGCTCGTCAACCCCGGTGATGAAAATTTACTCCAGCGCCTAGACGGATCCCCTGAGTGCGATCGACATTGGAATCTTCCATTTTGGTACGTGATGTACATATTGTGAACTATGGATGTGTCCAGTAATTAATAGAACCACCAAAATAATGCGATTGAGAAGAATATTAGGGCGTTGGCTAAAACGTTCTATTTTTTGGTTTTATTTGTCAGAATCTGACAATGTAAATTTAGATAAAATTGTATTTTTTGTTGTTTAAATTGCATTTCTGAATGCATAAATGGATTCAGTGTGATGAATAACCCCTAGGGTATTTGGATTATACAAACTTAACCACTAAAATCTGTAGATCCAACTATTCATCACCAAATTTCGAACAAAATCAAACGAAAAAAGTTGTCAGAAAACCTCCAAAAATAGAACATTTAGACTACTGCGAATATTCTCATTGGCATGTGACTGGGGGAAAGGTCACAGTCTACTTTACACAACGCTTTCCTTTACATGTGACTGTGATGGTGTTATTGGTATCAACACTTGTACTTGTCTGCTTTACACAACGGTTTCCTTTATGAGAGTCATTTTGGTTGGAAAACTCTCAGCTTGTCTTATCTATCTTAAAAAATAGATTCATACTAACAATGAATGAAAGAATACTCCAGTTCACTACAAGGTTTGAGGGACTCCACACATCAACTGAAATGAGAACTTGTGGAGAGGAGACAACTAATCAATTTTTTTTAGATCAAATTAAAACTATGTAATGGTGAATGATTTGGATGATTATTATGTATCTAATTTTGACATTTACATTAATAATTTATTGAAAAAATGTATACATTAAGTATAATATTTACACTTTTCAGTTGAGTCTAGCTTGAGTGGTAGAGAGGAGAAGTTGTTATCCCCATGAGCCAGGTTCAAATCCCACTTGTGATATGTTTTCTCTTCATGAGCCGAGTGTTGATTTAGGCTCTTCATAAAGATAATTGTGTGAGGATATTCATAAGCTAATTGATTAAGGTACCTACAATCTCATTCTTTCCTACAGGCTAGAGGGTGGGAGCATGGTAACATGGAAAAAAGTGTGTAATATCTACACTTACACTCTTCATCCACTTCTATATAGATTTTGGCACATGAAAACACACTAAATTTTGAATGAGACTTATTAATAAATTTCTCTATCTCATTTCCAATTGGCTTGAGAGTTTCTTTGTCCCTAATACATAATGGATCATCATATAATTTGTCATATATTTTGTACTTTGTGGGTGGAAAAATTGGAGTTCTTGACTTGTAGGGAACATTTTAGTGTAGGTTATTACTTTGGATATTTCGGGTCCAAAACCTTTCAGATCTTGTTTGAGGCATTACACAACCATTTTTAGGGTTAAAAATTCATAAGCATAGCTCTCAAACTCTTGATTCTATTCTACACTTTGATTTCTTTCCAACGGTGTGAAAATAACCTCAAGTAGAGTTCGTATGTAAAAGTTATGCCTCCCACAAGTTGACCTATCTTGTTGACCATCATGGTACCAAGTGGTTGCAATATCAACTTCCATTGATCACACATGAGGAGCTAGTCACGTGTGGACTTTTCAGAATAATATAGAGGGCCGAAAACCTAACATTATTTGAGGGTTGAGGCATGCAAAACCCTAACCCTAACCCTAGACAACTATTAGGCTATGTTAAATGCTATGTTGATGTGAAAGGTAAGGGTTCCATTCTTATGGTATGGAGTATTGTTCTAGAGTAGAGCATTGAGAGTGGAATATTGAGGGAGATCAAAGGAAGAAGGAGATCCTATAGCATCCATATTGGAAACAATGTCCATGGCATCTCCATAGTGAGTTCCCCTTTCTTTGTACTTGCATTTCATAATTGAGAAGGAAAAAGTAGAGCATAAGCCCCACCTTCCATTTGGGGTTTTCGCATGGTACATCTTGTGTTCATTGTGTGGATGGTGTGTCATTGCTTGTCTCTTTCATTTCAGTTTTTTAACTTATTCCAATAATTCTTGTGTTAAAGTTAGATACATTAGGCTTGCAATCTTCAATAGAATAATACATAGTAGAAATATAGTAGAACATTATAAAATCTATTATGATGAACTGTTCCTGTGGAATATCCATGACAATTTGCAGGTCATATTGGTATCATAGTAGTTTTTCTTTGGTGTTTGGAGGGAAGTTACATGATATGGGAATTGACACAAAGTATGAAAACCCTGGCCATAATGGATTAGTACAATAATGCTCCATAAGATGAGTCAGAAAAGATATTTTCAAAGCTATAAGTGCAAGTGGTTGACATCCCTCACAACATGGCCATACTCATGGTAGCTCTAGAGAAAAAGTTTATACCTTTCAGGGAGTGTGGAAAATCTAACTCATAAACTAGATCAGACAAGAAATCTAGAGATAATGAATACTAAGAAAAGGAGTAAAAAAAAGAACTAGAGAAAGAGCGACCAAGTTCTAGTGCCATCACTTCCTCTCAATCTATATTTAAAGTGGAAGTGGACATCAAACCATACCAAGGTGAGATTGATGTTATTAAGTTGAATACATGGTTGCAACAGTTACAAGTTTATTTTAATCTCCACAATAGAGTAGAAGAGCATAATTTTTCATTTTCCCGATCAAAGTTAGAGGGCCATGATCCATATTTTATGAGCAAAATGAAATCAATACAGATTATTAACAGGTGGTTAACACAAAATAACAGAGATACAGTAAAACTGGTTTTCTATTCAATAACGAAATAAGATGAAACTGTAAAATGCAGCGGAAACAAGCTTGTTGGAATGGTGGTGGCTTATCTCTGAGAAGAGATGTGACGACAACACGCATTCGCAAGAAGAAGGTTACAATGAGGCTTTGAAGGCCTTTTTACAATAAGAAAGAATGACAAAAACCCTAGACATCCAAAAACCTAACCCTAGGAGATGAAGTGCCAAAAGTCATGTGGGCCCCATTTGGGTAAGTTAGTACATCTACTTCCCGGGGTCGTAAATTTTGCATACGATCTCTGTTTTAGGTGTGTGATAGCCCATTGGAAAGGTATCATCGATGAGATTTATTTTGGGGGATAAATGATTCCTTTGACTATCATTGAGAAGAACGATCCCGGAAAACCTTCATTTAGGCCCTCAAAATGGCCCTGAAAGTTAAAACTGCTAAAAATAGTAAATTGCCAAAATTGTTAGAAAACTATTTTGAGCTAGTTGGAAAAAGGTGGGTGGCCACCGATATCCATCTGGATCAATCCTCCCTCCTTAGGAAGAAATGGTCTCCATTGCATTGAGGTCCCCCATCAGAGGAGGAAATTTCTACTGAATTTGGCCCTGGGTGAACCACTTGCCTTGGTGTAGGAGCTGCCCTGCTTTGACAACTCGATAAAGTTGGATCCTTTATTTTCGAGTGCACTTGATCTGTCTGTCCATAATCTGATCATTGGATGCCTGTTGTAGGCAGTCGGGGTTGAGCTCTGTTGGTGTCAGTTGTTCTGCTACTTCTGAGGTGTCCAATAATGGTGGGAAATAAGGGTGAAGGAGATCCACGTTGAACACTGGGTGCAAACCAAGGAAAGGAGGAATGTTGAGCTCAAAGGCATTATCCCCCAAGGCCTTGGTCATACTGTACGACCCATAATGGAGTGGTCGAAGCTTCCAATGTGGTCCTGTAAGGCGTTCTTTCTGCAAGTGCAACCAAACTTTGTTGCCCATCTGAAACTTATGCGACACCTGATGTTGATCATGGCATTGTTTGTACTTTTCATTGGACTTTTGTAGGATATCTTGAACCTATTGGTGGATGTGCTAGATCTTCTCAATGAATCGAGTGGCTTTGTCAGCTTCAGTTGGAGCAGGAGATGAGTAAGTCGAGGTGACTGCAAGGGGAAGTGCAACATCTATGAGTCCCAATGGTTGGAATCCCAACCCCACTTGAAAGGGGCTATGGTTGGTTGAGCTATGCAGGGCTCGGTTTTAGCTATGCTGGACATAGGGAAGGCTCTCATCCCATGTGCGAGGGTGCTTTGAATTATACATGTGAAGGATATGCACAATCATTCAATTTACAACCTCGGTTTGGCCATCTGTCTGGGGGTGGAAGGTCGTGGATTTGGTGAGCTTGGTGTCCAACAGTGACCAGAGGCTCGACCAGAATGTGCTGAGAAATCGACTATCCTGATCTGAGACAATAGTTTGTGGGATTCCAAAATGTACCCAGACTCGTTCAAAGAAGAGCTTGGCAGTGGCCTCTGTTGTGATGCTCTTCTTGCAGGCAACCAGAATCGCCATCTTAGAAAAGCGATCAACAACCACAAAAACACTGTCATTTCCCTGCTTGGTAGATGGGAGGCCCGACCTGTAGTCCATTGAGATGGATTCCCATGGTTTGTCAGGAGTAGGAAGAGGGGTGTACAAGCCTTGTTTCTTAGTGGTCGGTTTGGCAATAGCATAGGTAGTGCAGGACTTGATATACTTGCTGACCTCCTGTCGAAGTTTCGACCAGTAGAAATGTTTTTGTAGCATCACCACTGTCTTTTCAACGTCGAAGTGTCCTGCCACCCGACTGTAGTGGGCTTCCCAGATTAGCTTCGCTCGCTCACTTGATGGAACACAGATATGGCCCAGACAACACAACAACCCATCCTAAAGATGGAAATTATCGACAACTGCATTTGCACCCAACATTTGGTAGGTGGTGGTGAAGTCAGGGTCTATCTCATAGAGTTGGGGCCATCCAGATGTCTCATGACCGCAAGAGTCTAGCACCATGGTGAATGCCATGACTAACAGTCTATTGAGGCAATCAGCGACGCGATTGGTGCTTCCTGTTTTATACTTGATGTTGAGGTGGAATTGCTGCAAGTATGTGGACCACTTTTGATGGCAGTCATTCTTCAATTTTCCCTATGTTTGCATGAATTACAATGGCTTATGATCAGTGTGGATGACTATCTCCTTCCCAAGAATGTAATGTCTCCACTGGTGGCATGCTTTCACAATGGAGTACATTTATTTGTCGTAAGTAGGGTACTTACAGACAATATCTGACAGTGTCTCACTATGACAGGCCATGGGGTGGCATGTGCTGATTGAGAATGACACCCACAACATAGTCTGAAGCACCTGTCTCGATCTCAAAAGGATGTTGTAGGTCTGGTAGTGAAAGTACTGGGGCTGAGCACAAGCGTTGCTTCAAATCATCGAACGCTTGTTGTTGGGACTGACCCCATGCAAATCTCTCCTTACCAGCACCCTTGTTTATTTGGCTAAGGACCCATGCAATATGGGAGAAACCCAACACGAACCTGTGATAGAAATTGGCAAGGCCCAAGAAGCTCCGAAGCTCAGTGAGTGTTTTTGGGGCTAACTAGTCACGGATGACTTGGATCTTGGCTGGATCCACATGTACGCCATGTTGATCAATGATGTAGCCCATGTAATGGACCATGTCCATGTCGAAGGAGCATTTTTCCAAGCTGGCATATAGCTTGTGTTGTTGCAGGGTGTGCAAAACCTGTTGAATATGCTGCAAGTGTTCAACCCAAGTCTTGTTGTAAATTAGAATGTCATCCAGATACACCACTACAAAAGTATTGTTGAATGGTTGCAAGCTATCGTCCATCATCCTCATGAAAGTGGCTGGAGAATTTGTCAAACTAAAGGGCATGACCAACCATTCAAAAAGGCCTTCCTTTTACTTGAAGGTGGTATTCCATACATCTGTTTGTTCTATCGAGACTTGGTGGTAGCCAGACTTCATTTCAATCTTACTGAAGTATTTGGCCCCCGTGAGTTGATCAAGGAGGTTATCGATTTGGGGAATCGGGTACCGGTTTTTTATTGTGTTTTTATTCAAAGCCTGGTAATCAATACAGAGTCGCTAGGTTCCACCTTTCTTCTGTACCAGCATGATTGGGCTCCCGCAAGGTGATGAGTTGGGGCGGATGTGCCCCTTGTGGAGTAGTTCTTGGATCTGTCGCTTGATCTCCTCATTCTCTAACAAAGAGCAACGATAGACTGGCCCATTGGGTAGTGATGCACCGGGGGTCAGATCGATGGGGTGCTTGACCTAGTAGTGCAGAAGTACCCCTGTAGGTGAGGAGAAGATATTCGAGTATTCTTCCACAACCTTATCTACTTGCTTCTGCTGTGTGGAGAGGTTGATCGCAGAGACCCTAGATGTGGCTTTGATCTTTTGCTTATTCTGAGAGTGAATCACGAAGAAAAAAAACTTCCCCGCCTGAGAGATGACCTTCCTGCATCGCTTAGCAGAGATCAAGGAAATAACACTAGGTGGGACTGCCTCGGGTATCTTGTACAATTTCCTGTTCAAAGTAACAATAACACTACGAGGCCTAGACTCATATACAACATGATGTTTCCATAAATAAGGTTGGCCCAAAAGAACATCACAAACTTCGAGAGGAGAAACATCACACAATACCTCATCTTTGAAGGGCTTGATGCCCTATGACAGTTGGCATTGTTGGCTGACACGGAGATCACTTCCTTGGTGGAGCCATTCAATGGTGTATGGTTGTGGGTGTGGCATTGTTGGTAGAGCCAGCCACTTGATGAACTCTGCTGAGATGAGGTTCTTCTAGCTACCACTATCAACGATGAAGTGCAGCGGGGTGCCTTTTACCCACATCTGTGAATGGAAGAGGTGCTCTCCTTCTTTTGGCTCATCCGGTTCACCAGGCTAGAGCTTGGTGGTAGCAACGGTGGCATTGGGTTCCACGTCAATGATCCATCCTCCCCTTTCTGGTTCTGGCTCAGATTCATAATCTACATCTGATTCAAAGGCTTTCACTTCGGCCACCAGTGACTGCTTTGAGCGATAGTCAACAGTGTTATGCCAAGGGCTCTTATGGAAGTCGCACCACTTCCCAGTATCTTTCTTTGTCTTTCTGGTGTCCTTCTTTGCTTGCGGCTTGGACTGGTTGTCCTAATACTTTCCATATTTACTCCGTCCTTTGTTTGGTGGGTTGGGTCCGCCCTTTCCTGGCTTTTTTTGTGAGGGGTTCCCAGGCCCAAATTACCACGTCTTTTGTTTGAGATTCTGCTCGATTTTGACGGCATATCAGTAGGCCGCGCCCAAGGATGAGATGTCCAGAAATTCCATTTTGGTTTGGATGTATCTATGCAGAGCACCACGATACTTGAGCACCATATGTTGCTCTGAATATTTGATACCCAACTTGGTGCGCAAGGTATGGAAGATATTTGTGAAATCTGGCACTGCTTGGTCTCTTTCTTTCTGCAGTGTGGTCCATTTGGTATACAGGTCATCATAACTTCCGACATGGTAGTATTGTTCCTTAATAACATCCCTGAAGGATTCCCAGGTGGCCGTGACTGAAAATAATGAGGTTTCCTCTGTTTCCTTTTGCTCACAGAAAATTTCCCACCAATCTTTGACACGGGGAACGACTTTGAGGAGCGCAAAAGTAATCTTTTCTTTATTCGAAAAGTTATGGACAGAAAAATACCCTTCTAGTAGATTCAACCACTTGTCTACAACATCTAAATCTATCTGACCTTCAAATATAGGAATATCGAAGTTTATTTGTACCTTGAAGGGGGCATTGCCTCCGTTCGAAGAAGATGAGTCGCCTATTGGTAGCCGCTGAAGGATTTGCGCGAAACTATCCATCATCTCGTTCCTCTGTTGCATGAGGGATTCCTCAATCAACAGTTTGAAAGGATCTCCTGTCCCATCATATTTCTTTTCTCCTACCATGGGAGGTCACTTTGGCATGTGAGAGATTCTTTCCTCAAGAGAAACAAGCTCAAGACCCAACTCTTTGTACTCCGACCTCATTGGGGACATGCATTAAGACGACAAGGAGCAGACCACTCTGATACCACTGATCCGGATTTTATGAGAAAAATGAAATGAATACAGATTATTAACAGGTGGTTAACACAAAATAACAGAGATACAGTAAAACTCATTTTCTATTCAATAACAAAATAAGATGAAACTGTAAAATGCAGTGGAAACACGCTTGCTGGAATGGTGGTGGCTTATCTCTGAGAAGAGATGTGACGGTAGCGCGCATTCAAAAGAAGAAGGTTACAATGAGGATCTGAAGGCATTTTGGAAATAAGCAATAATTCCAAAAACCCTAGACATCCAAAAACCTAACCCTAGGAGATGAAGCACCAAAAGTCATGTGGGCCCCGTTTGGGTAAGTTAGTACATCAACTTCCCGGGGTCATAACTTTTGCATACGATCTCCGTTTTAGGCATGTGATAGCCCGTTGGAAAGGTTTCATTGAGGATATTCATTTTGGGGGCTCAAAGATGCCTTTGGATATCATTAAAGAGATCGATCCCTAAAAACCTTCATTTAGGCCCTCAAAATGGCCCTGAAAGTTAAAACTGCTAAAAATAGTAGATTGCCAAAATTGACAGAAAATTGTTTTGAGCCAGTCGGGAAAGGCGGGTGGCCACCAATATCCATTTGGATCAGGCCATGTCCAAACTTAGTGGGAATTTCACCTAGAGGTCCACTTAGGTTGGAGGGTGAGGCCCCAGTAACTAAGTGGGAGGTGTTTAAAACCCTCATTAAGTCCCAACTTTACCCTATCGAGTATGAAGAGGGCCAATGGATTTGTCGGCATTACTTCTAACAGAAGCAAGGGAAAAGTGTTCAAGAGTACACCATCGATTTCAGAAAAATGGCCATTGTGTTGAGTATATATCCCAGAAACCCATATGTACTCCTCAAGTATTTAGGTGGTATGCATAATTATTTATGAAGGTAAGCGCTTCTCTTTAAACTTAGAACAATTGATTAGGTTTGTGTGGAAGCATAATATCTAGAGAATACAAGTAAGAACAAAGGATAACTAAGTGGTTCCAAGTAGAAAGACCACCAATATGCTTCCATGGAGGGAAAGAAGAAGTTGAAAGGAAAGGAAAATAAGACCATAGCCATTGCACATCAGTGCATGGATCCAAACAACCATTGTAGCCATTTTAATATTGATGGTCACACCGAAGATAAGTGTTGGAAGCTACATCCAGAGATGAATCCAAAGAAGCATAAGAAGGATGCCAAGAAGAAGAACATGCTAGCCATGGATTCAAGCAACCAGATAGAGAGCATCCCAGATGTAGATGGAAATATTTTTTGGACCACATTGAAAAATAAGGTGGATTTGAGTATCCTCCAACCTAAGGAAGAGAAGGAGATAATTAAATTCTTCCATATAAAAATCTAGGTCAAAAAGAAAAAGGTGGATTCTCTATTTCATTCTAGTTCGAGCCAACCTCATAGTAGAATATCTAGCCAAAAAAATTGGATTAGAAGTTCATGCTCATCCTCATCCATATCCATTGGGATGGATAAATAAGAATGTAGAGCTCAAAGTCAGTAAGTAGTATAAGAATTTTTTTTATATAAGTGCAAACTATATTGATGAAGTGGAAGTAGATATAATACCACTTGATGTTGTGGTGTAGTGTTTGGAAGCCCCTACATGTATTTGAGGGATGCACTCTTCATGAGGAGAGAAAATTAGAATCGCCTAATCAAGGATGGGAAGTCCTTCATCATCAATGCACATAAAGGTAAATCTGATATATCTTTAGTAAGTGCTAACCAAGCCAATAAATTGACCAATTATAGTAGGAACTTTTCATTACTTTTATTTAGAGAGAACCAACTAAGAGATGAATCAATAAAAGTAAATCATCCATAGAGGGATGTATTAAAGAGCGGAAACAACAATTGGAAGAATTTTTGCAAGGACACTTAGAAGTGTTCTAGGATCCTAAAGGGTTACCACCTAAGAGGTAAGTGTAGCACAATATATAGTAGTTTCCTAAATCCCCATTGCCAAACATTGGGTTATATTGATAGTCCATGTTGGACGCAGATGAAGTGAAACAATTGCAGTATCTATTGAAGTAGGAAATGATTGACCAAGTACCTCACCTTGTTGGTTACCTATCATCATAATACCCAAGAAGGATGGGACTTGGAGAATGTGTATCAACTATAGATATTTTAACAAGATCACCCTTGAGAATCGATATCCTCTACCTAGGATCGATGACTTGGTATATCAGTTGCAACATGCTAAGCTTCACTAAGTTGGATCTCAAATTGGGATACCACTAGTACGAGTCAAAGAAGAAGACACCTAGAATATTGCCTTCAAGACAAGGAAAGCTCATATGAATGGTTGGTAATGCCTTTTGGTTTATATAAAACACCAATTACATTTATGCATTTGATGAATGATGTATTGCGTCCCTTTTTAGATTCATTTGTAATAGTGTACCTAGATTATATATTGGTTTATAACTCTACTCAGAATCACATATCATGCAGGTGTTAGACACTCTAAAAAATCATCAAATATTGGAAAATATTAAGAAATGTGAATTTTCCCAGCAGTCATTGATGTATTTAGGGTATGTGATTAGTGGAGGGAACTCAAGATAGATCTTGCCAAGATGGAGGTCATCCTCAAGTGGAAAACTCCTACAAATGTCATTAAAGTTATAATATTTTTTGGGGCAACACAATACCTATGGAGGTTTATAGCATCCTTTTGAGCTATAACTAAACCATTCTATGTCATAACCCCATCCTTTTGAAGTGGACATGGATGCAAGTGGATATGATATGAAAGTGTTCTTGATGTAGGGAGGTAAGCCGATATGTTATCATTCTGAAATGTTTCATGGGGGAGTCTTGAACTACCCTACATATGATAAGGAACTCTATTCTTTGGTTCAAGATATTAAGAAGTGGAAGTGCTATTTGATGGGTAAGGAGACGATCATCCACATTGATCACCATCCACTGCAATATTTTTCAACCCATAGTAAGATTTAGCAAACTAGACACTACAAGTGGATGGGGTTTTTTACAACAATTTCATATGATCATCAAATATGAGAAGAGAATCACTAATAAGTTGGCATACATGCTTTCAAGGCCACCCACATCCAAGATCACATCTTCAATAAATATTATGCACATAGATCCTTTCACCCATAATGTATACAAAGAGGCATACATAGAAGATGAGGACTTTAAAGAGGTGTTTTAGTAACTATTAGACCAGCTCGTGTAGAAGAAGGTGACAATAAGGATAATTGTCATCTCAGGGATAGGTTTCTCTACAAGTTAAACAAGATCTATGTTCCTAAAGGTGAAATATTACAACTTATTAGAGAGGCTCATGACTCCAAAGTTGTAGGGAATTTGGTGTTGGAAAAATAGTTATCGACTTACAAAGGTATGTGTATTGTCCTAGAATGCAAGAAGATGTAGCTCATTTTATTAGAGGATGCATTCTTTGTTGTACCAACAACCTAGTAACAAAGAAAAAGGCTTATACCACCCCCACCTGTACCTACTAGACCATGGGAGAGCATCTCCATGCATTTTGTGGGTTTTCCAAGAACCAAGAAGGGACATGATTATCTGCTTGTGGTAGTTGACATGTTTAGCAAGATGTGCATTATTATGCCTTGTAAAAAGACCATCAAGGGAAAATATGAAACAAACATGTTCTTTGAAAAGGTTTGGGTGCACTTTGGGATACCAAGGAGCATCATCTTAGACAAAGATACTAGATTTCTCAGTGCCATTTGGACTACACTTTGAGAAAACATGGGCATTTAGTAGAAGAGATCAACAAATTTCCATCCATAGACAGATGGGAAGATAGTAGTGAACATGACATTGGCTCAACTTTTGACAGGTTACAATCAAAAGCATCTAAGGACCTAGGAAAAAAAAATCGATTTATAATTATCACTCTTATGAGATAACGACCCATACTTCTACTTGTAAGTCCCCGTTTGAATAGGGAAAATTTTAGGGGCTACATTTCACCCATGGGCTAATTTTCCATGTTTTTATCCAAAAACGTATTTGCCAATTTCCATTTCTTTCTAAATTGGTTTGCCCAAATTCTATAGGATACAAGTATTTTACTCTAAAATTTGCCAAAATTTTCTAGAAACTGTATAAAATCCTTAGAAATTTTAATACCTTTACAAACTATTGCCACACATTTTATGGTTGGAATTTTAAGAACTAGTAATATTTTCCAAGTTTTGTACACTTTACAATAAGTATAGATCCTTAAAATTTTCCCTTCTTTTGAAACTTATTTTGGGTATTTGCCACATTTTCCTTTATATGTTGTATATGGACAATAAGGAGGAGTGAGGGAAGACACTACTGGAGAAGCATTGCAGGTTGAAAAGTTTGTTGATTAGATTAGGTAGATCCATTTGCAAGTATAGGAGACATTGAAGAAATCATAGGAAAGGTACATGTCCTGACACGATTAGCACAAGATTGAGAAAACATTCAAGGTGGGAGATTGATTTTGGTTGTATCTACACAAAGACAGGCTACATGGTCCTAGTAATAAAATTAAGATTTTGCAGTATGGTCCTTTTGAAGTGTTGGAGAAGGTGGGTGACAATGCATGCAGACATAGTTTTCCCCCATATATATGCATCTACTTAGTAGTGAATGTGGAGAATTTGAAACTCTATGAGTCTTCCATGTTGGATCAAAAAATTATTGAACAAGTCTTACCTACCATAGAGGAATTAACACTAGAAGCTCAAGCAAAGTTAGCATAAATTACAATTTTAGAGAAGAATTCTAGAACAACCAAATGAGGGCAATATGAACTCTGGTAGGTTGGGACGAAATGACAATTTCTAGGTAAGGACATATGGTAGTTGTAGTGTCCCCAAGGCCGAGCCCCGTTACAGATCATGTTACATGCAAAGAATTGTAAATATGTTCTATAGGCTGGTGAGCCAAGTTTTGTATAAGCTGTAGGCTTATGAGTTTTGTTAGGCTAGGGAGCCTAAGTGTTGAAGGCCAGGAGCTTGTTGATGTACTTGTATGTATGCAGGTCAATTAATAAAATATAAATACCGCCAGTGCAGACCGACCACGATGAATGAGTGATGGGGGACTGAGCGTCCACAGAGTGGGCAAGGGATCAAGGGGCTGGAAGGTGGGAAAGGGGCTGAGTGAGGAGCATAAGGGATAATCCTAGGGGGCTTAGGCCTGGAATAATATTTTATTATTGTTCCTAAAAATCCATGCGCACATTCTTTTATCCTAAGTCCTTTTTGGAAGGACCCGTAAGTTTCCAAGTGGTGGGAGGAAGGTGTACAGATGGAATGCATGCAGTTCCCAGGGTGACAAGTGTCAACCCTGGTGCATGCAAATAAAACAGAGAAAGTAAGCCGAGAGGGGGACTCTCTCCTCCATTCGGAACCAAACCTCTGTGCGTGGAACCGGTACGACCTCTGCCGGATATCCTGATTCATCTCTGAAACCGTTAGCTGTGTTTGCCTGAGGAAAACCGTGTAATAACCTGTCCAGAGCTATGAGTTTGTGTATGTTCTAGGCAACCCGGAAACGCATTCCTGAACCAGAATTCCCTGTGCTGGACTCGAGTGGAAGCATCTTGTGATTGTAAGGTAAAACTACGCTAGCCTGTGCGTGAAGCCTGCTCCAAAATCATCACCGTGAGATCATCTTGTGATTGCCGAGCCGTTGATGAAAGCATTTGTCTATGTTTCCTGTGGATTGTTGTTATTGCGCAGTACTGGATTGCGTAAGGCTTGTTGGCCTGTGAGCGACTCCTCTAGGTGAGGGAGTGCGCAGAGGGAGAAGAGAACTCCTGGAAGGAACCCTGTAGCTACCATAGAGCCGGAGAATTCCGGTCCGGTCTGTTCCTGTAACCCAAGGTAAGGGAGACTGGCAGACGAAGGACTGTCTAGGTGACAGAGAAGGTGCACTCTCCTGGGGTGGAACAAGCATGTGGGGAAGACGGCCTGTGTGCAGTGAGCGTGGGAGATTCCTGGGAGAGATTCTTCCTGGTGAATGTGAATGTGCTATCTTCCCTGTAACCTTAGCCTAGCCTAGGATTCCTTGCCTTGGGGTGGAGCTTAGTCCCAGCTCGGGGGTGACCTACTGTTGAGCTGATGAACAATGTGGTCTAAGGCTGGGAGGTTCGTAGAAGGCCTACACTTGGTTGGTGATTTCTCCAGCTGATAAAAGATAAGTATTCTAAGTTATGTTTTGATCATGTTCGCATGACTGTGCTGTTTTGTATCATGTTTTCCGCTGTGTAAATGAATTAATGATGAATACTATGGAACGTTTAATTTTAGCAGTACCCAGATATGTTTCACTCTGTATTTTAAATGTGTTTAATTCTGTTAAATGCATGTGCTCATAAGGTCTGTACAAATTAGTTTTAAGTGTGTTTTACTGTGTTAAAGGCATTTGCTTATAATTCCATATACAGAATGGTAAACTAAGAGGTTGGGAAAACCGGGGTAGTGAAGGGTACACTACAAATTGGTATCAGAGCAAAGGTTTCGACACTGAGCCTAGATGGGCCAGTGGAGCGGTCTTTGGACCGAAAATATGAAGAGAAATTGGACCTGGGATGGCCAATTTCGGATGTTGGTTCGTTCCAGTGCGTCAAGTAGTTGCTTGACCACGTTTATAAGCTCAGGAGGTTTAGCGGTGCTGTGAAACTATAGCTGGTATGGTCTATGACCAAAGGAAGATAGGTTTCTATGCTGATGGTGTGAGAACCGTCGGATCTATTCGGGAGGGAAGGAAAACCCTTGTAACCGTCAGATCTGGAGAACATGAACAAGATTCAAAACTTTCAAATGCTGCACAGGAGTTTAACTCGGGAGGATCGTGAGTCGTAAGATCCCTGTGGGATTACCCGTCAACCGTCTGAGTTGACAGAAGTTGCGCAGGACTTAAGTCCTCATGGGTAGAGGAGAAGTCCCGAAGAGGCGTCAGGATATTAGAACTCAAGAGAATCGAGACCCTGTGATTCTCGAAAACCCAAGGAGGGATCAAAGCCGTAAATCTCGGGAGGACACGTGTCAGAATCCTAGAGAGAGTCGGAACTCAAAGAATCGGAACTCTCGAGCATGTAGAAATCTTGTCACACGAAATCGTGATCCATGAATTCACGACAAGATCCGGACCGTTCATTTAGTGGAAACGTGGCAGAGATCTGCACCATCGGGGAAAGTCCCAAAAAGGAGTAAATCCATCGGTGATTGAGGGTCATCGGGAAAGTCCCGATAGAAAAGTCATTCATAGGAAATCGGGATTTGAGAATTCGGAAATCGGGAAATCGGAGATTCCGGAGGTAAAGGTTTCGTGCATGGGAAAATCGCGATACGCGATTTCCCGATAAGGCTTAGGTGCGTGGGGGGCACACCGACTGTCAGGAGGACAGGTGGAAGATTTATAGCAACAGGAGAAAGTATTGTTGACAAGTCAATGACTGGGACCCATCGAAGATCCCGTGAGCATATGAGCATGACGTTGAAACCGCCGAAACCCGACAGGGTAGGGAGGAAGTCATATAGTATGGTCCTGTGGACCAGAGGCTGAGCCAAGGGAGCGAGCCAGTATAAAAGCATATCGGGAATCGGAGGATTGGAGGTTGCAAATGCATGTGCATCGCGACGTCACAAATTCCGAAACCCCGATAAGAGGATTGATCACGGTCATGGGCAGTGGTCATATAGTGAGGCTATAGCCCGGAGGGCTAGCACAGACGGAGCCCATCGAAAATTGAGAAATCGGGGATTCCGCTGGCAAGCGTTTTGGTGCATTCATGTTTGCGAAACCCCGAACCCCGATAAGGGATAAGGCCAGGGTCACGAGTCAACGATCACATAGGCCAGGGCTGAGCTTGGAGGACTAAGGCATATTGGAGATCGGAGAATCAGGGGTTGCAAGGACATGCGCCTGTTGACAGCGTAAGTGCCGAAACTCCGATAGGGGTAGTCACGAGAGGGAAATGACCACGGTCAGGGCGCATGGTCATATGAGTCAAGGGCTAGGCTCAGGAGGGCTAGCACGTAAAAAGGGTCATCGGAGATCGGGAATCCGAGAGGATAGTAAACCTTGACATCAGGAGTTGTGAAACTCCAAAACTGGAAGTTCCGAAATAACTGAAATGGAAGTTTCGGTCAACCGAAAAACATAGAGCCATACAGAACTCAGAAAACTTGTGAAGCTGAAATAACTTTCGTTCTTGTTCGTATTAATTATGAATATTGTGGGTTATTCATGAAGTTTAATGGCCTGACAATTTTGAATTAGATTGCACAGTGTGTGTTCCAAATACAACAGAGGCCAAAACTCCAGATAATCAACACCAAGTATGGAGTGGGGAAGAATGCCAATTATCCCTGAAATGGAAGATGATCAAGAAGGAAAGGATGTTAACCAAGGAGTCGAGGGA
>ML785349.1:182177-259044 GCA_009831015.1 Picea engelmannii | reverse complement strand
TATGTACCTGATGCTAATCATGTTATCGATTGGACTGTGATTCAGGTGGAACCAGAAGGTGTCCTGCAAGTGCATCCTGTGCGCATATTGGACAGGAAAAACAAGCAGCTCCAAAATCGAGCCATAGAGCTTGTAAAGGTCCAATGGACCTGGTATGGTCCTGAGGACGCGACATGGGAGCATGCAGATATTATGCGGGCAGAGTACCCACATCTTTTTGAAAATTTTGAAGGACACACAGAGGCAATGTAAGTTGCACTAAGGACAGTGCAAAAATAAGGGGAGGGGGATTGTAGTGTCCCCAAGGCCGAGCCCCGTTACAGATCATGTTACATGCAAAGAATTGTAAATATGTTCTATAGGCTGGTGAGCCAAGTTTTGTATAAGCTATAGGCTTATGAGTTTTGTTAGGCCAGGGAGCCTAAGTGTTGAAGGCCAGGAGCTTGTTGATGTACTTGTATGTATGCAGGTCAATTAATAAAATATAAATAACGCCAGTGCAGACCGACCACGATGAATGAGTGATGGGGGACTGAGCGTCCACAGAGTGGGAAAGGGATCAAGGGGTTGGAAGGTGGGAAAGGGGCTGAGTGAGGAGCCTAGGGGGCTTAGGCCTAGAATAATATTTTATTATTGTTCCTAAAAATCCATGCGCACATTATTTTATCCTAAGTCCTTTTTGGAAGGACCCGTAAGTTTCCAAGTGGTGGGAGGAAGGTGTACGGATGGAATGCATGCAGTTCCCAGGGTGACAAGCGTCAACCCTGGTGCATGCAAATAAAACAGAGAAAGTAAGCCGAGAGGGGGACTCTCTCCTTCATTCGGAACCGAACCTCTGTGCGTGGAACCGGTACGACCTCTGTCGGATATCTTGATTCATCTCTGAAATCGTTAGTTGTGTTTGCCTGAGGAAAACCGTGTAATAACCTGTCCAGAGCTATGAGTCTGTGTCTGTTCTAGGCAACTCGGAAACACATTCCTGAACCAGAATTCCCTGTGCTGGACTCGAGTGGAAGCATCCTGTGATTGTAAGGGAAAACTACGCTAGCCTGTGCGTGAAGCCTGCTCCGAAATCATTACCATGAGATCATCCTGTGATTGCCGAGCCGTTGATGGAAGCATTTGTCTGTGTTTCCTGTGGATTGGTATGACTGCACAGTACTAGATTGTGTGAGGCTTGTTGGCCTATGAGCGACTCCTCCAGGTGAGGGAGTGCGCAAAGGGAGAAGAGAACTCCTGGAAGGAACCCTGTAGCTGCCATAGAGCCGGATAATTCCGGTCCAGTCTGTTCCTGTAACCCAAGGTAAGGGAGACTGGCAACCGAAGGACTGTCTAGGTGATAGAGAAGGTGCACTCTCCTGGGGTGGAACAGGCATGTGGGGAAGAGGGCCTGTGTGCAGTGAGCGTGGGAGATTCCTGGGAGAGCTTCTTCCTGGTGAATGTGAATGTGCTATCTTCCCTGTAACCTCAGCCTAGCCTAGGATTCCTTGCCTTGGGGTGGAGCTCAGTCCCAGCTCGGGGGTGACCTACTGTTGAGCTGATGAACAGTGTGGTCTAAGGCTGGGAGGTTCGTGGAAGGCCTGCACTTGGTTGGTGATTTCTCCAGCTGATAAAAGATAAGTATTCTAAGTTATGTTTTGATCATGTTCGCATGACTGTGCTGTTTTGTATCATGTTTTCCGCTGTGTAAATGAATTAATGATGAATGCTATGGAACGTTTAATTTTAGCAGTACCCAGATATGTTTCACTCTGTATTTTAAATGTGTTTAATTCTGTTAAATGCATGTGCTCATAAGGTCTGTACAAATTAGTTTTAAGTGTGTTTTACTGTGTTAAAGGCATTTGCTTATAATTCCATATACAGAATGGTAAATTGAGAGGTTGGGAAAACCGGGGTAGTGAAGGGTACACTACAGTAGTCTAGAGAGAAGGTGGAGAAAAAATTACCTCACCTCCTTTCGTAAAAGTTTTTGGGGATCAAAAACCTCCTAAATGGGGAGGTATGATCCATAATGGATCATCATATAATTTTTTTTAACTATTTTGGTACTTTCTAGGTGGAAAATTTTTGTAGGGCCCATTTTAGGGGTAGGTCTTGTTTGGAGCCTAAAACCTTCTATGCTCATTTGAGGCCTTAAATGACCATTTTTGGGGTCAAAACATTATAAGTATATCTCTTAGCCTCTCAATGTTTTTCTACACTTTGAGAGATTGGTGCATGAATCATTTCAATCGAAGTTCATATGCAAATGGTATGCCTCTCATAAGTTGACCTATCTTGTTGACCACCATGGTACTGAGTGGATGCCACGTCAGCTTCCATTACTCACACATGTGGAGCTAGTCACGTGTGGACTTTCAAGAATAATATCAAGGGTCCAAAACTCTAAAATTATTAGGGGGTTGAGGAATGCAAAAAACCTAACCCTAACCTTAGACGATTATTGGGCTATGTTAAATACTAGGTTGCTAGGGAAGGTAAGGGTTCCATTCTTATTGTATCGAGTATTGTTCCATAGAAGAGTAGAGCATTGAGAGTGCTATATTGGGGGAAGATTAAAGGAAGAAGGAGATCCTATAGTAGCCATATTGGCCACAGTGTCCATGACATCTTCATAGTGAGTGCCCCTTTTTTTATACTTGCATTTCATAATTGAGAAGAAAAGGGCAGAGCACAAGCCTCACCTTCAAGCTGGGGTTTTCCCCTATCGAGTTTTCCTAGGGTACATCTTGGTGTTCATTGTGTGGATGGTGTGTCATTGCTTATCTATTTCATTTCAATATTAAGCTTATTTAAGTGATTTATGCATTAAAGTTAGAAATATTAAGTCTGCAATCTTTAGTAGAACACTGCATTGTAAAAATATTTTAGAACATTGTAAGATTTATTGTGACAAACTTTTCTAGTGGAATATCCATGGTAGTTTACAGATTGGTCCCAAAGGCTTAGAGAGAGGGGAGGCATCCCAACCTAGATCAAACTATGAATGACACCTCCTTAGTTGAAATCAAGAGACCACTTGTTTGGGTATAGGTTATTAAACCCTAAGAACCATGCCCCACTTTTGAAAAGAGATCTCTATCCTCCTTAACTAGAAATGAAACACAAAGAAACCCTTACCACATAAGTATAACTAACGTCTACCTTTTAGATGGAAGGATTGATGCTTTTGAATCCAAAATTTCAAGTTTTTTTGATTTGGACATTCTCCCATAAACTTCCCAAATAGAATTTGGTTAACGAATATAAAAGCTTTACCTTTTGAACCTCTAAATGGAATCTCTAATTTAGAGATCTCTTACATTTTCTTCACAAACTTAGATGGTGAGCTTGAAGTGTTGGTTTTGATCACCTAAAAAGGAATAATTAGGTACTTGATTGCAACAAACTATGTCTTAAAAGTAGAGAGAATGATAATATTCAAACAAGCTAGTGTAGCCCATTCATGGAGACGACTTCACATATGGGTGACATTCCATGATAGAGGGACAAATCATTAGGGAAGATGCCTATTGAAATGAAAAAAGAGCTTGTATGCATATTAATAATCACAATGGCTAGGATGAAACACTAGGTATATGCAAAGAGGTGCAACATGACTCCTTCATCTCCTTTTTGGAAATTGTTTCTCTTATTTCTTAACATGCATGTAACCCCAATAAATTTTCAATTGATGAATTTCCTAAAATATATTATTCATATAATGAACTTAAAATCAATTTTGTCTAATTTTTTTTTGGATGGATCTAAGATCATGTTAAAAAGAATCATGGATAATGTAAAGAAACTGAAGAAACTTGCTTTTCTTAAATTTCACATTATTTTATTTTTCCTTGCCATAGTTTCCATGTTGATAGCTATATATTTTTAATTGAAAATAACTTTAAAACAAATTTCAACCTCTAAGTCATAGCAAACATAATTCATTTGCTGTAATAAAACAATAAAATAAGCAATAAATGTACCAATAAAAGATAAGCATTTGTTATGTAGAAAATGTTCTCCCACCATCAAACATCTCTCAAGCTCATGAATCTTCATTCCTAAATTTTTTAAGATACTCATGAAATATTTCATTCCGTTCCAATAAATAAAAAAATAAAAAAATAAAAATTTATTATGTAATTTTCAAACATAAAAAAAAATACAAATACATTGATATGTCAAAATCATGAATCTTTATTCCTAAACTTTTTAAAATACTCATGAAATATAAAAATTAATAATTTATTATGTAATTTTCAAACCTAAAATAAATGCAAATACATTGATATGTTGCATTCCTACAACATGTATATGCTGCCATGCAGTCTTGTTTCTCTCATCCTCATGTTCAGATACATTCAAAGGGAAATCTTAAAGCAAATAGCCTTTAGCATGACATTGACAACATTCAAACAATATGTATTCATAAGCGATAGTTTATACCCATCCAATGTTTTGATATTCGAAAACAATATACTCTAGTAAGAGCATAGAAAGATGCATTATATTGGATGAATGCAATAAGCCACTAAAATGATCTTTGGGTAATTTGTTTGCAAGCATACTGGTGGCAGGATAAGTTGCACGATTCTTCTGAATAGTTTGAGGACGTCCTCCCACTTTGTGAACTTCGAAAATGGGAAGCCAAAACGTGTCGAAGGTGATCCTAAACACGTTGATAGACGCTTGTCTAAAGCCACGCCCTTGAAGACTTAATACGCGCCACGAAGGTATCGTCAGCTGCAGCCTTTTCAAAATAAAACCAGACGGGAGTGGCAATTGCTTCCTTCTAAAACCTTGTTTTACCGTTGGAGACAACGATTTTCTCCCTCCCCCTCACTTTTTCTTTTATGTATTCACAATGCAGGTAACTAGGCCTGGGAATGAATTCATAGTGAATCTTGAGAAGGCATTCGTTTATGGATATGGAAAGGGAATAAAGGTTTATGTATATGGGAAGGCATTCGTTTTTGAATTTGCTGCAGGATTTCATAGTTTGGAATTATTGTTTGGATTTTGCAGGATCTTGGAAGAGTTCAGGGGGGCTCAGAAACTGTTGGAAGAGTTCAGGGGGGCTCAGAAACTGATAAAAATGTGGAGAACAAGAAACAGAAGGTCGACCATAGACCTACTGACACTAATTATGGAGCTCCCATGAGCAGATTCAGAACTGAAGCTGAAGCAACCGAGCTTAGCGAGAATGGTAAAAAAGAAAAGACTTATCTAGAACCAGCTGAGTTTGTTTCGGTCATCAATAATCTCAAGGAGCGTGTCCCTCTAGATAAGATGAGACAAATATTAAGTGAAAATGGGCAGGATGATTCTGGCTCCGATGAAGCCGTCGCCCAAAGATGGTAAGCCTATATATGGGCGCTGTTCAGTTTTTATGATAGGAATTCATGCCAGAATTCAATTTGACGTAGTACTGACATTGAAGGGTTTTTTTCTGTGTTAAAACCAGTGTTGATCTGATGATTTATGGACCGCTTGAGGCTTGCCCTATGTGTGGTGGAAGCCTTGAATTTTCGGGGTTTAATTATAGATGTCCCATGGGTTTTATTTCTGAGTGGAGTAAGTGTTGCTACACTACTCGAACTGCGCGTAGGAAAAATGGACTATGGATTAATATTCCTAGTACATTCAACAATGAATTTCTCGCTGAGGTAAGTATGCTGTGTTTTGTAACTAATGGAAAGATTTACATTTGAAGAAGAGTTTGATGTTTTGTTCACGGTTCAGTTGTCAAGAAAGCAGCAGGATTCGAACCAGCGCCCTATCAGAGAATCGCTTCCTGGAGACAAGCCCTTCTCTGGCATGACGATTGCATTGTCGGGTCGAATGTCACGTCCTCAGGTTGCACTTAAACCCCATCATACGTTAAATTTATAATATAATATGTATTACGTTTAAGTAAGTGTTATTTCATATTATACTGTTTGGTTCCAACTTCCATCGTTTTCTGTTCAGTTTTAGGAGGAGTATCTATGATTTTTCAATTCAGTTTTAGTAATAGTATATATATATGCTGCAGCATTTATGGAGGGAAGAAATTGAGAAGAACGGAGGAATGGTTGTCACTGCTATCGCAAATGGTTAGATAATTCAATTTGTGTTATTGAGGTTTAGCAGTAGGGTGAACTTAATTTGAGTGACTATGTTTGAAGGCTTTGAGGGTTTCATATTATTTCTGTATGTTTTCCAGGTGTAGATTGTGTTGTGGCGTCAGAAAGGGAACGAACGAAGGGAATGTCTTTTAAAGTAGCACAGGCAAAGTAAATTGATCTCTCGACTTCGAACTTGTGAGAATTTTAGTTGGTGATATAATTGATATTGTGTTCACTTGTAGTGTATCTGGTTTTGTCCAACATATTATTTTCCCTGCAGGGAAAAAGGAATCCCTGTTGTTAGGGAATCATGGTTAAATAATAGTATTGATAATCAGAAGGTTCAGCCTACTGAGGCTTATGACATAACCACTCATCTCCTTGGAAGGCATGAAGTTCCTTGGACTGAGCGAACTACAGATGAGGAAGCTGCAGAGTCATTCATGGCAGAGGTATATTTTAATGTATATATTTTGATATCCCAATATGGGAATGCTGATGATAATCTTATGTTTTCTTATGTAATGATGATAAGAATTTACCCGGGGTAAGATCTCTGTTGCAGCTGAAACTGTATGGAAAGAGGGGTGTTTACAAGGACTCTGGATTGAGAGATAAAGGTGGATTTATTCTGGAAAGGGATGGCATTTTGTACAACTGTGCCTTCTCGGTTTGCGATCAAGCCATTGGTTTGAATGAGTAAGTGCATTGGCCTTCCCACCCTTTATAACAGTATGTTTGTTTCTGGACTTGGTGATATCAATATTTCATTTCTAGACTTTAGAATAACACTGCTTTCTTTTTGCAGCTTCTGTGTGATGCAGCTGATTGGCATGCCAAAAGGGCCACTATACCTCTACTTTAAGAGAAGCAGAGTAGGTGATGACACAAACACCCAAGAGCGTCGTGATCAAAGATCAAACGTTGAAGAAGCAATCAAAGAATTCAAACAGCTATTTGAAGAACTGACGGGGAATGAATTCGAGCCATGGGAACGAGAAAAAAAGTTTGCTAAGAAACGTTTGAAGTTTTACCCCATTGATATGGTAAAAGAACCAACTTGATCTATTTGTAATTTTGTATACATACATACTCTCTTTTATTAAGTGAAGTGTGGCTTCCAACACATCTGCTTTGCATATTTAGGCAGAGGGGGTTGAAGTTCGCTATGGAGGTCTGGCCCCAAGGCAACTTGGTATTACAGCAGCTCATACCAAGCTTGACCCAAGAGTTGCTGAAATATGCAAAATCATATTTGGTCAGGAAGCTTATAAGTATTGTCTCTATGTCAGACTCTGCTATCTTCAATCCCATGGACTAATTGCACATATGGAATACATTCTACTATTCATTTTTTAGTACTGTAAAACTACACATTTTGATTTATAGCTCTCTCTGCAGGCTTGCTATGATGGAAATGGCCATTAATGTACCAGATCTCCCAATGGGCAATGTAACGGATGTCCACCTAAAACGATGTGAGTATTTTGGTTTGAATTGAGAAATATATGCCATTGATTCTTTTCCTATCTCCATATTGGCTGGGTATGTGAACAAATTGTGGAAATTGCAGGCGAAGACGTTTTGCTCGAGTTTGCTCAATATCTTAAAAACAACTTGGGCGAGCCGGAAGTCAAGCGTGAAGCAATGTGCTTGGATTTAAGCAACAAATGGTTCACTTTATTGCATTCTACTAGGCCTTTTATCATCCATGAAATTCAGCAATTAGCTGACCTGGTAACTTTCTTCATATAAAAAGTTCTCAGTTCTTTCTTTCCCCACTTTCGATGTACAGTAAATATTCTACAACCATTTTTCAAGTTTTACAACATTTTGTAATATGTTTTTCATTTTCACATTTCACAACATTTTGTAATATGTTTGTATTTGGATCACAGGCAGCACCTACTCTGGAGGCTGTTCGTGATATTAGTTTTGCATCACAGCTGATTGGCGATTTGAGTGGGGCAGCTTCTTTGGATGACCTATTAGCTGATAGGTATTCTAAACTAGACTGCTCTATCATCCCAATGGAAAGAGGCCATGATGATTCTATTATGATCCTGAAATACTTGCACAAGACTTGCGAGACAATTAAAATCAGAAACGAGGTGATCGAATGCGTTATGCCCTGTACCCAATTCTGTTTCTATCTGTATTTTTGCTTGCTCACTGGATTGAGTTTTTGCTCTTGATTAGATGACGAGCCTGTAAATTAAATTTGCTTGCAGCCTTTTCGCGTTAATGTGCATAATATCTACTCTCTTCAAGGTTCTGGCCCTACCTACAAAGAAGTCGTGAAGCTGCCCAACAAAGTTCTATTATGGTGTGGTATGCTCATTCTTTCCTCTTCATTTTATATACATTGAATATGCCTGCAATAAGAGTTTTGAAGCCCTCCCACAATCGAAATCCCTTGTATCTTTACTTATATATTACTCAGAATATAGTCTAAGAAGTATCATGAATCATCTCTGAGATTTCCCAGAGGAATCATCATCTCTGGGATTTCTTTGCGAGTTAAAAATAAAATATCACTCAAGTAATCACATCGTGATATCTTGCAGGAACCAGGACATGCAACCTTATAAGCCATTTGAAGAACGGCTTGCTACCTGGAATAGTTTCTGCCCCTGGACCTGGATACATGGTTTGTAGTTTTCTTATTAATTATGCATGGCAATGAATTTTAAGTATATATCTCTGGAGGAGCTTCTACATATTTATGTGGGGTGCAGTTTGGTAGAGGCATCTACTGCTCAGATGCTGCTGCAAAAGCAGCACAGTATGGATTCCATGTCTTGGACAAACCACAAGGGTTTCTTGTACTTGCAGTTGCATCATTGGGGGAGAAGGTTATTGAGATGTCCAAGTGCCCAGAGGTACTGAAACTATGGCAACTCCCCATAAATTGATTTAAATGATAGATGATTTTTCTATAATCATCCTCTATATTTAATCTTGATCTGCATCTTTAATCTTGATCTGCATTTGATGCAGGATACAAAAGAATTGGAGGAGAAGGGTATGAGTGTCAAAGGATTAGGTAGAAAGACAACAAATGAGAGTGAACATTTCACATGGAAAGATGAAATTAGGGTGCCCTGCGGGTCTTTGATTCCTTCTGGACACAAAGACAGCCCCCTGGCTTACAATGAATATGTCGTTTACAACCCAAAACAGGTGCCCCTGTAGTCATATTCGTTGAATTCTGTTTCTATCTATTTATAGCAAAATGATGGATTAGAACAAACAAGTGCACGACGACACTAAACCTGTCTTGCTTTTACTTTACTTGCAGGTGAAGATGATGTTTTTGGTAAGCGTGAGATTTGAGAAAATCCACTAAAATCGTTTGTAGCAACTTCTGATATACAGGCAATCACGCCTAGCAGCAGAGCACCCATGACCACGTGGAATCCACGCATGGGATTTTGTAAGCTCATCGCCATCTGCGGACGGGTGGGTTTTTCCTAATAACGCCGCCCACCTCCTTTCAAACTCTTTGGACAGAGTTGAAGTAAATCTAATGCTGCAAAACCCATACTTTATTTATTTTAAATATAATTTCGTCCATTGAAAAGAATCTTGAATCGATGTACTATTTGGACATATAATAGGAAAATATTCCAAGCATGAGAAGATTCTCAGCTAAAGTAGATTTGTTTAGCAAGTATTCCACATTCATGTTATTTCTGCATTTAAAGTTAGATTTGGTATATACAAAGTGATGTTTAAGGCACATTATAATTAAATTATATAGACAAAGTGATGTTTAAGGCACATTATAATTAAATTATATATACAAAGTGATGATTAAGGCACATTATAATTAAATTATATATATGGGTATGTAAAAAGTGGTGGTTTAAGACACATTTTAATTAAATTATAGTGGTTTTTAAAATAAATTATATACATGGGTATGTAAAAAGTGGTGATATAAGGCACATTATAATTAAATTATAGAATGGTTTTTTAAGAGAAAAAGTGGTAATTTTTATTTTAAGCATGAATGTAACTAGCACAACCACTTATAAAAGCGGTCGTCAAAATGTGGTTGTCTACAGTTTGGAAAGGTGGAAAATGTGGTTAATGTGGCTGTGTTAGTTGTATTTAATCTTACAATGGAAAATATTATTGTGGATTAGGGATTCCACAAGTCGCCTCATGGAAAGATTCGTCTTGGTTCTTTTTCGATCGATTCAGGTGATGGGGGCTTCTTTTTTGATCGATGCATGTGATGGGGGCTTCTTTCTCTTGAACAACCTATTTGAGCCTCACCAATGACTTGTTCACATTGGTGGCACTCTTTGTTGACGAGGGGCTTATCTCTTCACCACATTGTATTGTGTCCTTCTCCAGATGATCGCGGGTGGTGGAAGTTCAGGGCTTATCTCTTCACCACATTGTACTGTGTCCTTCTCCAAATGACCATGGGTGTTGGAAGTTCAGGGCTTATCTCTTCATGACATTGTATTGGATTAGGGTTTCCACAGGTCACCTCATGGAAAGATTTGTCTTGGTACCTGTTTGGTTGATTTAGGTGATGGGGGCTTCTTTTTCGGTTGATGCAGGTGATGTGGGCTTCTTTCTCTTGAACAATCTATGTGGGCATCACCAATGACTTGTTCACATTGGTGGCACTCTTTGTCGACAAGGGGCTTATCCCTTCACCACATTGTATCGTGTCTTTCTCCAGATGATCGTGGGTGGTGGAAGTTTGAGGCTTATCACTTCACCACATTATAGTGTGTCCTCCTCCAGATGATTGTGGGTGTTGGAAATTTGGGGCTTATCTCTTCATGACATTGTACTGTGTCCTTCTCCAGATGACCGTGGGTGTTGGAGGTTCCAAGAAAACATAGTTTCTTAGTTTTGGTGTCACTGATTTCTCCATTGTAACGACCCCACAGATGTTTTTGTACATCTCTATCTTTCTTGGTTGTCTTGAATTGTCGGTCAGAAAGCTTGTCAAGATTGAGACTAGGGTTTTGTGTGCCATTGATTACATACTAGACTAGGTATCCCCACCATTCTATTGTTGTGATTTCACCATATTTTTTCCTCCTTGATGTGAATAAAAAAGTGAAGCATCCTGCAGGAATGTGATATTAGTGGAGATAATTGAAATAGAACTTTGGCAACATGGTGTTCTTCAACATAACGGTCTACTACAGTTTACTCCAAAATAAATTCATTAACATGGGTGCATTTGAGGGATTTTGAACACAAAGAAGGAATCTGTAACCTGACTTAATTTGGGCTAGTACTCATCCATTAATGTCAAGATCACGTGATGCTATGCCCTAACCCTACCAGTCACTATTCACTCACTTTTCCATTTTGGTCAAATTTAGCCACAAAGACTTCCCACATAATTAAGTCGATTAATTAATAAGCATTTCTAAATAAAGGATGAATAATCAATAAGAAGAACATGTGGTAGATTGTTAATTTTTTTAGGTCAGGGAGATGAATGGAATTAATCATTTCTAAATGAAGGACGAATAATCAATAAGAAGAACATGTGGTAGATTGTTAATTTTTTTAGGCCGAGGAGATGGATGGGGGTTTTACAGGGGTGGACTAGGGTTCCTGTAGACACCCAACTAATGAACCAAGAGATAGTGAGCTAATGAAAATATTGCATATCACTCCAACGAACCTTGCAAGAGACGAAAACCGTTGTTAAGTTCTTGGTTGTTGTTATAGGAGCAATTGTTGTTACATAAACAAGAATACGAAAATAAGTGAATTGCAAAATAAAGCAAAATAAAACAGAGAATTGCATAAATAGAAAATTTATCTAGAAACAAAGCACGAACAATGTAAACTCCCTATCTAAACCTATGTCTGATATGCAGGCTGAATATGTATAATTTTAAGGGAAAGGAAATGTGCCACATGTACAGTTAAAAACATGTGGCCCTCCATGGAGCTCCACTTGGTAAGGAGTAAAAAATTCATGGCACTCCACCTGGTAAGGAGTAAAAAAAATCATGGCGCTCCACCTATTAAGGAGTAAAAAAACTTAGTAAAAAACTTAAACGTAATAAAAAACCTAAACCTAAAGTGGCCTTAATAATCGGATTGACCATTATTATGCTAATCACCTTAATCACCCTTTTTAATGAAGAATGGACACGTTTCGTCATGCAAGGAATTTTATGGCTGATATATGAGCCTTTCATTTATTGTGACGAAAAATAATATTCGGAACATATGAAATTTTGTCCACAAAAATCACGTATGCGATTAATTTAAAGCTCATTAATTCGGGCGATTTATTGCGACGAGGAATAATATTCGGAACATATGAAATCTTGTCCGCAAAAATCACATATGTGATTAAAAGCTCATTAATTTGGGTGATTTTCAATAGGTGTATGCTTATCGGTGTAAATATATTGTTATTGCTTCAAGGGCATATTCAAAAAGCTCATTAAACTTACCTACTTCACATGACAAAAAAAAAATAGTGCATAAGATATGTTCACCTTATTGGTTTAAGGATGGGTAAATGTAAAATGGTTTAGTGATGCCTTAGAGGGCGTATTATACATTGCATCAAATATGTTTGCCTTATCGGTTCGGTTTACACTAGATACAATATGGTACCCATTCTTAAAAATGGTTCTATGACATATTGTACTTTGCAACATATAAGTAAAAAGTTTATTAATCATCCTATTACTATTTAAAGAATGAAGTGAACACTCATCAAACAAGTGTTGCATGGCAACGTAGTCCCTGCCAGGTTGGAATGGGAATAAATGCAACCGAGTATAGACACGTGGGTAGCAAGTTGAAATACATGTGGTTTCCATGCAGAACAAAAGGTTCTTGGACACAAATTTTTTTAGCATTCCCGAATTAGTTTTCTTTACATACGTTCGTGGAGAGACACAAAAAATAGTAGTAACGTCTGTTACATAGGTTCGTGGAAAAAAACACAAAGAAATTAATATCCCCGAATTAGTTATCTTTAAAACAAGGGCTCCTAGACAAAAAAAAAATTGAAATTTATCAAATTATAGGTTCCTGGACAACATAAATTATACATACAAAATATGTAATTTTATAAAGTAGATATTTAGTTTTATACATACGAAATATGTACTTTTATAAAGTATGGGGATGATATTTTATAGAGCAAGCACGAAGCCCTCATTCCATACTTAGCCAGTTTTTGGATCCCGGGTTCTCGGGCTAGCAGGCTCAAAATTGGGCCTCTATTGTTCCGTGCCCTACAAATAGCACTGAGAGTTCCACGATATACAAATTGACAAGCGGACATGCAAACTATATAAATTTATCACAAATTAATAATGTCTGTTACATATCTCTGGAAATTACATCATTTAAAAGCATACAATAGAATAATAATAACGTTTGTTACATAGGTCCGTGGAGAAAAACACAAAAAAATTAGCATTCTCGAATTAGTTTTCTTTAAAACAAAGGCTTTTCTTGGACACAAAAAATTTAGCATTCCCGAATTAGTTTTCTTTACATACGTTTTACATACGTTTGTGGAGAGAAATACAAAAAAATAGTAGTAACGTCTGTTACACGGGTTCGTGGAAAAAAAAGAAGCAATTAGCATTCCCGAATTAGTTATCTTTAAAACAAGGGCTCCTGGACACAAAATAAATTGAAATTGATCAAATTTTATAAAGTAGATATTTAGTTTGATACATACAAATATGTACTTTTATAAAGTATGGGGATTAGATTTTATAGAGCATGCACGAAGCCCTCATTTCATACTTAGGCAGTTTTTGGATCGCAGGTTCTCGAGCTAGCGGGCTCAAAATTGGGTCTCTGTTGTTCCGTGCCCTACAAATAGCACCGAGAGTTCCGCGATATATAAATTGACAAGCAGACTTGGGGACTATAGAAATTTATCAAAAATTAATAATGTTTGTTACATATCTCTGGAAATTACATCAACATTGAAAAGAAAACAATTGAATAGTAATAACGTCTGTTACATAGGTTTGTGGAGAAAAACACAAAAAAATTAGCATTCCCGAATTAGCTTGTTTTAAAACAAAGGCTTATGGACACATAAAAAATCGAAATTTATCAAAGTATAGGTTCCTGGAGACCCAAAAAGTCAGCATACAATAGAATAGTAACAATGTCGTGCAAGACAAAAAAAAATTAGCATACAATAGGACACAAAAAATGTAGCAGTCCCGAATTAGTTTTCTTTGGAACAAACAAGAAAGGTTATTGGACACCCAAAATTTAGTATACAATAAAGGCATTCCCGAATCATTTTTCTTTGAAATTTATCAAAAAATAATAATGTGTGTTACATCTTTCTAGAAATTTAAATGTTTCTGTCATATAGACTGGGATTGGGGCTCCCACAGACCATAAAAAGAAATAAGTACAAGAATTAGGAACGTCGAAAGAAGAAGTGCGCGATGGTAGAGAGGAAGACCCGAAAAGAAGAAATTGGAAGTTATGAGTCTTTGGTTACAACTTTCTATTTAAAGAGGTCATAACTGGATTGATAAAGAAAACAAGATGACAGTATAGACTTAAACTGGATTGATAAAGAAAACAAGATGTCAGTATAGACTTACTATGAAGTTGATGCATTTTTGTTGTCGTCATCGATGGTCAGTGGAGTTTTGTCAACCGGTTGTTGCCCTTCCTGGATGAGGTTGTCCATTCTCTGTTGGAACCATTCTTAGATGTAGTTTTTCATGGGGGCCATGTTGATTTCATCTCGGATTTCTATGTCGTAAAGGTCGTTTTCTAATTTTCTTAGATCCATTGAAATACTATGCATACTCTGTTCAATTTCTTCATTCTGTGCCGCATAGTCCAGTACCAACGCTCGTGCTCATCTAGATGATGTTCAACTATGTCGTAAAACTTTTCGAAAGACAACCCCTTTAAAATATCAACTTGTTTATGGAAGGCTTCTTTGGTCATTGACAAGGATTTGAGAATTAAGTTTGGGTCTTGAACCTCGTTGGTACTTCCGGCTAAGTCTATTTGGATCAGGCTTGTGAATAAATCTTCCTTTTCTGATATGGCTTGTTTACATGATTTGACAATGAGCTCCAGGTTGTAAAACTTTCTTTTTCCAGCATGCTTTTATTTTTTTGGTCCGCTTTGGGGAGGGGAGTTTTTCTTGTCTTCTTTTCAGTTCCGATGTGTTGACAACATAGTTGGAAAAATGGGTCAACACCTCTTCACAAAAACGCTGATCATTTTTTAAATTCGCCTTCAAATGTTCCAGGAAATCATTTTCCTTCTTTCCGAAGGAAACTAAATTTTGCGATGTTTTCTAGGTTTCAATAACTAGCTGCATTATTTTGTTGATGTTATTCTCTATAAGGGATCTAGAGCATGCAAGGAGGGTAGAGGATACTTTCATCTTGGCTGCAGTGGTAGCAGGTACAATTTTTGCTAAAGGACTGACAATCTCTGGGGTTGCAATGAAAGCCTGCTCAAATTCGTTGAGGCGGTCTTTCAGTCTGTCATTTTCTGTATCAATTCCTCCAATGGAATCCTTTAGAATTTCACCGGTTACTTGGTGAAATCAGAAGATTTGGGACAACCACATTTTCCTAAAGTTATCTCTGTGCAAGATTTGCCTATCCTGTTTGTTACATCTCTCTTTTCAATGACCATACTTTTAGATTGACTATAAAAAACAACGCTCTGGAATACGAAGGATTCATCTTCGTAAAAAAATTTGGTCTAATCTATTTCCATTGTGAATGACCCAATTTTCTACATGTGCTCAGTTTCAATTTCAAGTTGTAGTTGTTCACTTTCAATTTCGGGTTCCTTTGCCTGCCCTGCATTGTTTTTTCTCTTCTTCGTTAGTGGAATTTTGTGAGAACTATCAATTTTTATGCGAGGAGGGTTCTTATCTCCTCCTCCGTTCGAAGATTTCTGGGTTGATATTTTACTGGGGTGGGCCGTCGAAGTGATGCTCTGTGATGTCGTTCTCTTGGGAGTGCTTGTAGGGGACTAGGTACTCTTCTCACCGGATACTTTTCCATGTTGTATGTACAATTCAATCGCTCTTTATAATGTCTCTGCGTCGCAATCATCACAAGAAGGATTGTTGTCGTCACTATCCCTGTCTTTGGTCAGGTGTCTATGGATAAAAGAGTTGTTGAAGCCAACTGCCAGTAAATGTTCTCAAAAAATCCCATTAGGGTCGAACCCTTTTAGCCTTTCATCATACGTTAGGTTCAATTTCTTGAAATGGCTGGAAAATCGTCAATCTTGTTGACGTTTCTGCACACGAAGTCTCGGACTTTCCAAGGTAGAGGAATGAACTGTTTTTTTTTTCTTGTCATGGAAAAAATGCAACCAGTGATTGTATTGCCTTGCTATTTCTGCAACAAACATCTTCCCTGTGATGTGGCATGGAAGGAAAGCAGGATTTTCCTTAGAGCCAAAGACCATGAGGACACTGTGATTTTCCTTTTGTTCAAGTGTGCCCTTCTTGTTCAAAAACTTGGTTGCCTGGCCAGACATCCACGAAGCATCCTTGTCTAACAATAAATCTTTGAAAACTAAGACAAATCCATTAAAAACTTCATAAAAACAATGGGAGGCCTTGTCCCTCCAGAGGGCCTTTTACCAGAATGTTACTAGGTCGAATCCACAGTTTATTTTATTGGAAAGAGAAAGTTTTGGAAACAGACAACAATGCACTATTGCGAAAATCAAGTAGGATGACATATAAAATTTATTCGATTCTTTGAATCGTGACAACTGGGAACATATCTCAATGAAAATTAGCTTCCCCCAATCGAAAATGTATTGTTCCTTCACTATGAAATACAAAATATAAATAATTATATGGGAAATGCTTTTCGTGGATGCATGTCCTGTTATTCTTGTAAACAGCCAAGCAATTTCCCATAATGGATTTCGAAAGAAACTTGCCTGCAACCTTGTGATATCTTCAGGAACTGTTGTTGGGTCTTTGAGGAAGTCGGCTAAGATGTCCAACCCGTTATCATGTTTTTCTAGAAACTTCTTGCAGTCTTGTCCTATGAACGTCAATGTTGGCTTGGGAAATTTTAACATCTCGCGGAAGATCTGAGGTGACAAAGAAACATGAGAATGGCCGCGCAGTGGAATAATTCGTTGGCCTGGAACACATTTTTTGGTGCACCAAGAGAGCACCTCCTTACAGTCAAAAACCTCAGGTATGCAACCTGCATGAGCTATTCCAGAGGTCCAAATCACTTCGTTCTGGGCAGAATGGGATGAATAGTAAAAGTATGCCCTAGACCACTAGAAGTTCTAGTCCTGATGTCCGAATATATTTACTATATCTCCACAAAAACACTGTAGACTTGTTGCCATAAGTCTACAAGAATGTTTGTTTTCTCCAGACGATGAATGAAGTGAAAAGTTGGAAGGCATAACATAACCCTGCGCAAATCTTGGTCCAATACATGTGAATGGGAGATTTCCTCGAGACTTTCGTTCATTAATGACAATTTGGACGGTTGTTGCATGATGCGTTGTTAACATTAAACACTAGTAATTGCATACATAGAAATGTGAACATGGCGGATACGATAATGAGCGATTAAGCATCGTATATTTCTTGAGCAAGCCAACATGACGATGCTTGTTCGAGATAAACAATCAAAATGGACAAAATAACTCTCCACACATCTTGGTTTAATGCATAATAATGGGAGATCTCCTCGAGTGTTTTGCTCATTAATGACAATGTTGAAGGTTCTTGCATGGTTAGCTGTTAGCATGAAAGGTTTCCAATTGCATAGTAAGAAAGTACGGGGGTCGTGGGTATGGGAAAGAGAAACTTCAAAATAGGGTTACAAGGTAAAATCGTTGGAGGTGAGGGTGCGAGGGTCAAATTGTATGTCTCGGAACTTTTTGAGTGAAATACACGTAATAACAAAGAGGGTATGGTAGGACAGTCCAAAGGGAAATTTGTATATCACTAGTAAGAGCATAACTAATGTATATCAGGAAGGACAGGAAGTTAGTGGGGATGGAAGGCAACGAGAGATACTTTGAAACATTTGTGAGTCATGGTAGAGTGAAGCTTGTGAGTTCGAGGAGTCCGCGGTGGAATTGTAGATCATGAAAGTTTTCAGTGCACGATGTATAGCACAGAAAAAGAAGTAGCAGAGTTCGAAAGCGCCAACCAGCAACCGCAGCCATAAAATTGGCTAAGTATGGAAAGGAACAGGGGTCAGTCGGATTCTTCATCTGAGGATATAGATGGAGATGAAGGTATGTCAGCCCACCAAGGCTGGAACCCTCAATCATAGAAAATTGACTAAGTATATAACCAGAAGGTGATAGTACATGGGAGGAAGAAAAGGGAAAAAGGACTAAGGAGTCCGTGGTCGAATTGTAAATCACATAAATTTTGAGTGCAATATGTATATCACGGAACAAGAAGCAGTGGAGTTTAAAAGCACCAACCCGACAACCGTGGCCATAAAATTGGAAGTATTGAAAGGAACAGTGGTCGATCGGACTTGTCATGTGAGAATATAGATGGAGATGAATAATTGTTAACCCACCAACACTAGAACCCGCGATCATAGAAAAGCGACTAGGTATATAACCAGAAAGAAATAATAAATGGGAAGAAGAAAAGGGAAAAAGGACTAAGGATTCTGTGGTGGAATTCTAAATCACAAATTTTTTGAGTGCAATATGTATATCACGGAACAAGAAGCAACAGAGTTCGAATGCGTTAACCCAAAATAGTGAATAAGAATTGGAGATTTCGTGAACCCATGAACAAGAGGATCCAAAATAGGCTGACAAGGTCTCCCCAGAAGATGTGAGGCCCCGACGGTCAAATTGTATCATTCGGAACATTTGAATGCATAATCTGTAATACAGATGAGGGGATGATGTCAGAACCCGGTAGTCAATTTGTATATTGTGGACGGCCAGATGCGAATTGTTTTGTATCAGTGTGTGCAGTTGTCACTAGTAAGAGCATAACCAATGTATTTTAGGAAGGACAAGAAGTTAGTAGGGATGGAAGGCAGCAACAGATACTTTGAAACATTTGTGAACCGTGGTAAAGTGAAGCTTGCGAGTTTGAGGAGTCTGTGGTGGAATTGTAGATCACAGAAGTTTTGAGTGCAAGATGTACATCACGGAACAAGAAGAAGCATAGTTCGAAACTACAAACCCGACAACCACGACCATAAAATTGGCTAAGTATGGAAAGAAACAACGGTCGGTAGAATTCGTCATGTGATTATATAAATGGAGATAAAGATATGTTAACCCGCCAACGCTGGAACCCACAATCATAGAAATGCAACTAAGTATATAACCACAAAGCGATAATACATGGGAAGAAGAAAAGGGGAAAAGGACCAAGGAGTCCATGGTGGAATTGTAAATCACAAAATTTTTGAGTGCAATATGTATATCACGGAACAAAAAGTAGCAGAGTTCAAATGCACCAACCCGAAACAATGACTAAGAATTGGAGATTTCGTGAACCCGTGAACAGGAAGATCCAAAATAGGCTCACAAGGTCTCCCCATAAGACGTGAGGCCTCGACGGTCAAATTGTATCGTTCGAAACATTTGAATGCATAATCTGTAACACAGAAGAGGGGACGATGTCAGAACCCAATAGTCAATTTCTATATTGCGGAGGGGTGGATGCAAACTGTTTCGTATCAGTGTGTGCAGTTGTCACTAGTAAGAGCATAACCAATGTATATTAGGAAGGACAAGAAGTTAGTGGGCATGGAAGACATCAACAGATACTTTGAAACATTTGTTAACCATGGTAGAGTGAAGCTTGCGAGTTCGAGGAGTCCGCAGTGGAATTGTAGATCATGGAAGTTTTGAGTGCAAGATGTACATTACGGAACAATAAGAAGAAGAGTTGGAAACCACCAACTCGGCAACCGCAACCATAAAATTGGCTAAGTATGGAAAGCAACAACGGACGGTCGGATTCGTCATGTGATTATATAGATGGAGATAAATATATGTCAGCCTGCCAACATTGGAACCCGCGACCATAGAAAGACAACTAAGTATATAACTAGAAAGCCATAATACACGGGAAGAAGAAAAGGGAAAAAGGACTAAGGCGTCTGTGGTGGAATTGTAGATCACGGAAAATTTGAGTAGAAGATGTGAACCCGGTAGTCAATTTGTATATTGTGGAGTGCTAGATGCCAACTAATTCATACCATTGTGTTCAGTTGTCACTAGTAAGACCACGACCAATCTATATTAGGAGCAAGAGGAAATTACTGGGAATACTTTGAAACATTTGTGAACCATGGTAGAACGAATCTTGGTGCCAACCCGAAATAGTATCCAAGAGTTGGACATTTCGTGAACCCAGCAACAGGAGGATCCAAAACAGGCTGACAAGGTCTCTGCAGAAGACGCGAGGTCCTGATGTTCAAATTGTATTTCTATGAACATTTGAATGCATAATATGTAACAAGGAAGACCGGACGATATCAGAATCCGGTAGTCAATTTGTATATTGCGGAGGGTGTGATGCCAACTGCTTCATACCTCTATGTCCAGTTGTCACTACTAAGAGCTAATTTAGTATTGAAAACAATGTTTTTATATACTGTTAGATAGTTGATAGGGATTACCATCCGTAAACAATGGCAATATTCACCCCGCCAACCCTGGAGTTCGTGTGTCAATTTGTATATCATGGAAATGCGAGCATTGTTTAGAGGACATAGAACAATAGAAGTGCAATGTTGAGTTAGCCAGCCCGCAGGTCCGCTTGCCAATTTGTATATCGTGGAATTCTGGGTGCTATTTGTAGGGCACGAAACAATGGAGGCCCAATTTTGAGCTCGCCCACCCGAGAACCTGCGATCCAAAAAGTGGCTAGGTATGGAATGTGCAATCCGTACATGGTATATAAAATATCATGTCCATACTTTATAGTCCCATAATACACGGGAACAAAAAAAGTGAAAAAGGATGAAGGAGTTCGCAGTGGAATTGTAGATCATAGAAATTTTGAGTGGAAGATGTATATCACAAAACAACAAGAAGCAGAGTTCGAAAGCGCCAACCTGGCAACCGCGGGCATAAAATTCACTAAGTATGAAAAGGAACAGTGGGCGGTCCAATTCACCACTCCAACATTGGAACCCGTGATCATAGAAAGGCGACTGAGTATACAACTAGAAATCAATAATACACGGGAACAAGACAAGGGGAAAAGGACTAAGTATCTCATAGAATAACATCTAATGTTTTCTTAGTAATGAAAATCCTTTCAAACCCTTGCTGAGTTCTCACCAGTCAAGGCATAAATTGCAAATCATAGAAGCATATTTCATACCAATGTGTCCAGTTGTCACTAGTAAGAGCATAGTTGATGTATATCAGGAAGGACGCAAAATTGCTAGGGATGGAAGGCAGGGACATATACTTTGAACAAAGTTAATGTATACGAGCAACCCGTGGTGGAATTGTAGATCACAGATGTTTTGAGTGCAATATGTATATAACAGAATGATAAACAATAGAGTTCGTAAGTGCCGACACCGCAATGACAACCATAAAATTGGCTAAGTATGGAAAGGAACAGGAGTCGGTCGGATCTGTCATGTGAGGATATAGATGGAGATGAAGACATGTCAGCCTGCCAAATTTGGAACCGGATACCATAGAAAGGCGACTAAGTATATATCTAGAAAGAGATAATGGGCGGGAAGAAGAAAAGGCCAGTTCGTATGCACCAAACCATCAACCGCAGACATAAAATTGACTAGGTATGGAAAGGAACAACGGTCGGTCGGATTCGTCATGTGAAGATACATATGGAGATGAAGATATGCCAGCCCGCAAAACCTGCAATGGCCCATCATAGAAAGACGACTAAGTATAAAACGAAAAATCCATAATGGACGGGAAAAGGAAAAGGGGAAAAGGGATAAGTATCTGACAGTCGAAAAACCTTTTTTTTTCCGTTTATTAATGGCAATGTTTTCGAACCGCTGTTGGGTTCTCACTAGTAAAATCATAAAATATAGATCACCGAATTTCTTTGGCTGCAAGATATATATGATGGAACAAGAGACATAGGTGTTGGGTACCACGAACCCGGGGCCTGCTGGCCAGATAAATGGCTAAGTATTGGCCAAGAGAAAGGTTTGATATCTATTTCAATAGTATTCATACTAATATGTATTAATGGAGAAAATTTTCATATTTATCTGAATAGTATTCATACTAATATATATTAATGGATTGTTTCTGTTTCAAATGCAAATGATATCCCAATTTGCAGGATGCTCTTCGGTTCTCAAATTTCATTGAAACCACGAAAATTTTGACTGCAAGATGTATATAACACAATAAGAAACATGAATTTGCATTATGGTTTCAACAAGATAAACTCCTTATCATATATTCATCTTGTACTCCTTGCAATGACATGAGAAAATGACGACTCTCCATAAACATTAATATCTAAATTAAATTAAATGTAATCAAAATTTTGTGTGATTTAAGTAATTAAGACAGCTTCAGTCGTTCCTTTATTAATTCCAAGATTTCCGAACGCCTGGTGAGTTATCAGTAGTTAAAGCATAAATTGCAGATCACAGAATCTCTTTGGCTGCAAGATGTATATGACAGAACAGGGAACATAGTTGTTTAATACCGCAAACCCAAACATAATTTCCTAATCTTTGTCGAAGAAGAAGTTTTTGTATTTATTCCAATAGTATTGATATTAGTATATATACACAGATATTATCAAATAGAAGAAGCTGCAATATATGAAAGATACTGAATAGGAACATTGCATCAACACTTGATTTTCCTTCTTGTAACTCATTAATTCATTCTATTTACGGGACTCGAAGAATGGAAGCAGGACGGGTCCTCCAAAATAAAATTAAAACAAATACCAGAGATTGGAAAATACTATTAAAAAATAAACCAGAACTATTCTATATTCAAATAAGATGGGTTACAAAATACAGCTGAGACTATTTGCCACAATGATTACAATTTCTCCTACCGCTGACCAATAAAAAATATGTACATTGATGAAGCTTGGTCACAGTTTTCTTGACGTGCAAATCCTTTATTCGAAAAAAACGAGTTGAATATCAATTTCGGGTCTTATACTTATTTGGTGTTGCCAACTACATCTATCCCAATTTTTTGAATAGGTTGTCTCTTCTAGATATGGCCTGATTTCAATGGCTGGTTATTCAACATTCCATTCTTTGTCAAGTATTAATTTCCCTCTGTCGTCGAAAACTTGAGTTTTAAGGTGCTTTCCTTGCAATGTTCCTGACCCTTGACATTCGAGACAACTTAGAAATGCGATTCAGGCCGATTTCAAAGTGGAGGGAGTCCTTTTATGTCACAATAGCTATGGGATGGGAAAAAAATTCAAGTATGTTGTGACTGTTATTCTCCATGTATTCAATCATCTGTTTGGTTGAAAAGGCTACCTGGAGATTTGTATGTTAAACTTCTTTGATTTATTATAGTAAATTGGAAGAAACGTCCAACCCAGTTGCAAAATGTTAATCTGTTAAGGTACATCACTTCTTCGAGAAACACAGGTCTGGAAAGTGTATCAAATGCTGCAGAATGCATCAAAACAGGTCTGGCAAGTGTATCAAATGTTGTCGATCGCATTAGAATATATCTTTCCTCATAGCGGTGGCAGATATGGCAGCCCACAGAAATGTCTGGAATGTTTGGAGTTGGCGCCAAATATGTGGAGTCTGTAACTACATCTAGAGGAAACCGAACAAACTTTGACAAAGAACATGGCTTTCTGTCAAGTTGGTTACCACACCCACAAGTAGCTCAACAAACTTTGAAGTACAAACTTTTGTAGTGATATGTCATTTTATCCACCCATACAGTTTATTTTACCCGCCTCCGGGTACATTCGCAAATGGAGTAATATTTTGCGTCATTTACGAACATCACATGCCATTTTGCAAGCCACGGTAAGTGCGCCGCCCCCGAGGAAGACAAATTATTGTGGGATCTGTAGAATTTGATACACTTGCCAAATCTGTGTTGTTGGAAGAAATTATATACTTCAAGGAAGAACTATTTTGCACGTGACCTGGAAATCCATTACAACTCCCAACAAGAAAAAAAAGAAGTTCAAAAAACAAATCTCCAAGCAACCTTTTCAACCAACCAAAACATCGAACACAGGGAGAACACAAACCAGAAGATACTTGTTCTTTTTTTCCCTCCTCTCTGAGTTTTTGTTGGATAACAAAGTTTTTTTTTTACTCAAAGGTCACGTCACATAAAACCATTCTCTCTTCTTTCATCTGGGCATCAATCCCATCTCTAAGTTGTCTTACATGTCCATGACCAGGAACATTAGAACGAAGGCACCCTAAAGGGAAACTCTTTGATGATAGAGAGAAATGGAAATAAGTATTTAAAAGCAATGCTGGATGATCTTCGATAGATTTTGTGTTAATTCGTTTTAATGACATATGTTCTCGATATTTTCGCTTATTAATGCCAATGTTTTCGAATATGTACGTTGAATAATGACTAATAGAAAGTATTAACACTCCCATATCTGAGCAAATTCTCAAATATGACATCTAAGATATGCACAATATTAAAGAGGGACATGACGTCAAGGCTTCTGTGGGTGACACGTTCGTGGACTATGCTGAAGCCTTTAAGAAAACTAATAGAGCCAATTTTATTTTTTTTTTCAAATTCAAAATGCAGGCAAAAGAAATTACCAGATCCCACAATACTCGACTATCTATTCATGTTAATGGGAGATGTCCTCGAGATTTCCTCTTATTAAAGCCAATCTTTTTGAACCTGTCTAGTCGGTTGTGACTTTTGAAAGCATAATTAATGTCTATTGGGAACGACGGAAGGTAGCAGGGATGGTTTTAAATTTTCTGAACTCGGAAAGGCGTCAACCTGCCAAACATTGAAAACTTGACTAAGTATGGAAAGCTAGGTAGAATAGACAAACTCATTGTAGGCAGAGGCATGGTTGCGAATTCGAGGAGTGTCAGGTCAAATTCTAGAGCACGAAAGTTCTGGGTGCAAGATGTATACACCGAACACGACCTATCATAGTTCGATAGAACCTATCCATGAAGCTGCGTCCATAAAACTGTCTAAGTATGCAACCGAACGACGGTCGGTCAGAATGACCATAGAAAGGTGAGAAACTATAGAGCCAGAAACGTAGTTTACAAGAGGAAAATAAAAGGGAGAGAACAACTATATCGCTCACACAACAAAACCTACTCTCATAACTATGAAACCATAGCAACACATAATCCATGGAAAAAACATCACCAGGTATGAAATATAGTTTGAGGCCGACAAACTCTGGTTCAATGCGTAAGAGATGCAATTTACATCGACTGCAATTTTTTTGTATGTTGTTTTATCTTAATAGTATTCTATGAAGACTCCACTGCAAAATAATGTAAGAAGAGATCCAACTGCGGATGAAACATCCCAGCATTGCAAACTCTAGGCAAACAAGAACAAGTAGCCAATAACAACCCGATTAAGAAGCACCAAAAGGCCCAACTGCAGACGCAGGGCCCGAACCCTGCAAAGTCAAATCAAACAACAATAAACAACATACAACGAGGAATCAACCACTCCACCAGAAATGACACAGTTCCAATCTTGATTGCAGAACCCCAAACGTACAAACTGCAACAACACGAACAGGCAAGCAAGAACAACATCAACACGCAAATAAGAAATCACCGGAGATGCAAAAAGCAAGCATGAACCTGTTAACCAGGCAAACAAGAGTAAGGAACAAATAACAACCCAGTTAAGAAGCACCAAAAGGCCCATCTGTAGGCATACGACCCCAACCTTGCAAAGTCGAATCAAACAACAATAAACAACATGCAGGGAAGAAATAAGCAAGCAACAACCACTCCACCAAGAATGACACAATTCCAATCGCGATTGTAGAACCCCAAACGTGAAAACTACAACAACACGAACAGGCAAGCAAGAACAACAACAAAACGTAAATAAGAAATCAAGGGAGATGCAAAAAACAAGCATGAACCAGTGAACCAACAATGCCGCTGAAGCATATAAATTTAAAAAATGGAAGAAAATGTATTGTAACAAGCCTGTTAAGAAACCATTGAATGCTACCAATCCTGTTAGGTAAACATTTAAGTCTGTCAGAAATGCTCTCTAAATATTTAAGAAAAAAATGCAATGTGGCAGGTCTCTGATGTATCCGAAAAAAATAATTATATTTTTTGTAACAATAGTTCGAACACCAGAGAATGTATTCGAAGGCCAAACTTGGATATGCCATCATATCAAACATTGCCATAAATTTACCTAGCATAAAATGCTAAACCAAACATTTGAACTAATGCTAGCATTAATCCACCTTCGACGAATGCATAACAAAATATATGATTCAAAAAGGCCATATACGATCAAATACTTTGGATATGCCAACATATATAACATTGGGAGTAGAGAAGCCGGCAATAAGACCTCCAATCCCTTGTCCAATCAGATCATGAAAAATATGGTACTTGTTTTTATATAAAAAATCGATGTTTTCATTTTCGTGGTTCAAACAATAGATAATTTGGAAATATTTGTGGTCAAAGGACAAACTAATATGAAGTCAACGATTTATCGATCGATATAGTCCCTCTATGCCTACGATAGGGACCAATAAGAAGAATTGCAACATATAAGTAAAAAGTTTATTGATCATCCTACTGTTATTTAAAGAATGAAGTGAACACTCATCAAATAAGAAGAAAGGGTTATATTTAGAAAAAAAAAAAAACAGAGTTGTATTTAGAAACAAGGTTAATAGCTGCAAACCAACTAGTCCCCGTCTTAATATCTCAGTATGATAAACCTTACTAAACCTTAGTATCTTTTTATGATATGGTTTTTAAGGAAATTAAAATTTATTTGTGTTTAATAATATTTATGTAAAACAATTAGTTCTTGCCTTAATATCTTAGTATTGCAAAGCAGCTAGTCCTCATCTTAGCTAGTCCCCGTCTTAATATCTTAGTATGATAAACCTTATTAAACCTTAGTATCTTTTTATGATAAGGTTTTTAAGGAAATTAAAATTTATTTGTGTTTAATAATATTTATGTAAAACAATTAGTTCTTGCCTTAATATCTTAGTATGATAAACCTTACAAAATCTTAGTACCTTTGTATGATAAAGTTTTTAAAGGAAATTAAAATTTATCTGTATTTAATAATATTTATATATATAAGAAAAAAAAAATTGTCTTTAAAAATATTTATATTCATAAGAAAATCAAAATTTATTTATATTTTTCATTATTTGATCAGTATATGATAAATATAGAATGTTATTTCCATATGACCTAAAACTATTTTTGCTTGGCTAGGAGTTCATCTTCCTCAAAGACATTTGGCAGGAGTGAAACTTTGCCTCTGAAGAACCATCAATGTGTTATTCTAGGTGGTGTGGTTTTCCTTTAATAACAATGATGAGTCTATTGACATTAGTGGATAGTAACTAGTGATGGTTGTCCCCACTGGTGGTTGACAATTGAGTTATGATAGATTTTCCCATTGTAGTAAAAAAAAAAAGTACCTCCATGTTCATGGAAGAAAAAAACATAAAATTGTACAAAATATAATTTTTTCTCATTTAAAAAAGATATTTGATCAATACAAGGTACACATAGAATGGTGTCTGCATGGATCAAAAGATTGTATACAATATAACATATGTAGTAGAAATTAGACATTAGGTTCAAAATTATTTAGAGATGTAATTAGATTCAAAATTATCGAAAATTTGTAGATTGTCAAAGGATTGATGTAATTGATGCACTCTTAAATATAATAAACTTCATGAAGTATATTGTTTTATGTATGATAGTGTATTGAGTAAATTTAGAATATCAAAATTTTTTAAATTTTGGGTAGAAATCATAATTTTTGTCCTTTAAATTGTTATTATCTATACTTATTTTCTAAGAGATGAACTATCATTCCTACATTATTAGTGGACAAAAGATTATATTCAATAATAATTTTGTACAAATGGATTTAACTAATTCACATATTTTTCACTTATTAAATTAATAATGAAAAGTTTAATTGGATTAATATGTGTGATGATATCATCATCGTCATTAGATAAAACAACATCTTATTAAATTCTCCATTTGAATATATTGATCACCTAAGCACTAAAATAGTTAACCTCTCAAATTCTTGATTTTAATATATTTGTCACTTGCAAAACCATGCAACAATAAGAAAAATTACTCTCATTATTTTTTTTCATTTTCCTATGCACGTGTGTAATAGTCATAAACCAAGTAGCTAACGAGTGTGTAATAGTCATAAACCAAGTAGCTAACGAAATTATGACTAGATCAAAGATCAACTAAAAAACATATATATTTTTAAAATGGACAATTTGGTGAGAGAAATTAGTAGAAAACACTTAGTTGTGGATAATTTGACACTGTGCTTCCATCATAAATATTTGAATGTGTTATAGTACATTTAAAGAATTTAGTTAGCTATAGTACATTTAAAATATCATAATAATTCCATTAATTTGCACTACAATACAATTAAAGAATCTCTTTGGAGAGAAAAATATCAACAAAAGCACCAAGAATTCATTATTGCACATTAATAATAAAGACACAAATATGTTTACTGAAGGTGTTGCTATAGATATTGTGTTGCAATGTGTGCTTTGATTGGAGGCTTTTGTGATCAACATCATAGTATCTTGGGTTCTCAAAGAGCTTTCTTTCTATATTTACAAGTTTATCCACAAAGAAGATAGAGTTTATGGAATATGAAGAAATTTCGAAAAAACAATTGACATTGTATGTAGGGAGACTCCTAATAACCGAGCAACTAAAAGAATTCATATCATTGATTCAAATTGTATATAAAATATTAAGATTAAAAAATTGATAATATTGTTGATAATACAACATTAATCATATAATAATTATAAATATATGTTAAATATTTGATGGTTCATCGTTGATCATACAGATTTTGTTACATTGTTTATTTATTATTTATTATTGATTCACATCAAATAAAACTTTCTAATTGTCCTGGATTATTCAATTGGGTAACATTCCATACAACCATGGAATTTCACAAGACAATATATTTAGAAGGCACAAGACAATATTTAGAAGGCACAATTAAATGATGCAGGGGCATTTTTGCCTAAAAAATCTACCATGTTGAACACACCTAGGGGGTCTATGAATTTACCAAGGGAGTTGGTTCCCCAACTTGTTATTATTGTAATTTCCTATTTTTTATTGAAATTCTAGAAGGAATGCATAGGATAGGGTTTGTTTAATTGAGTTTGGTTAAATGTAAGTGAATCTACTTATCGATAGTTGTGAGGTCTAGAAGATATCCTAGAGTGATCTCTTGAGGATATTGTGGATCTGAGAGATCCTTGAAAATTTTGTGGAGTCTAAGTAGGATCTGAAACGAATTCAAGTTTCAACCCTGTGTTGTATATTTTGTAATCGTTTGGGCATTAAGAGATTAATTAAGAAGTGTGTATGTAGAGACAAAGAGATAGAGTAGTTGTGTAAGAGGACAAGTGTGTCCAAAAGGCCAAATAGAGGCCAATTAATTGTAAATCAGGCCAAGGAAGGAGAGAATGCCTTATGTAATTGTGTATAGATTAATTTATAGAATATATGTGTGATTATATGATGTTTTAGTATATCATTGGGGCGATGTGTTGAACTATTGAATCCATATGGGATCCTCTCTGTGTTAAATTGTTCTCTAACTAGTGTTATACAGGTTCAGATCGTAATCGATCATCAAAGAGATCGATGATACTCATCAAATACATATTGGGTTGATTTGTTTGGATTCGTGGATGAATAGAGGTCAAAGACTGTTCTGCGTGCAAGGTAAGCATTGAGGAACAACAACCGTTAGATTAAGGTCACGTTAAGTCCTGATCATTGGATCAATATCATAGTAAGTTCCTCACTGTACGTAACTGGATAATCATGATTGTTTGATCTAGATTCAGATTGACAGTTCTCGTTATAATGGACCACAGGTAACATAGGTTTTAAGGTGTTTGAGGCTACAAAAGTACCTACAGTCCGGTGACGGAACAAATCTGATCATCAAATCTAGAGGCAGATCGACGGACGACAATGTATCGAGGTTTAGAAGGGGAAAATAAGTTAAAGGAAAGGCAACCAATCCACATCTAGTAGAGATCAACGACTCATATTAGATTTGGGATAAAGTTTTCAGATCAACGGTCCAAGCTCCATAGCCTAGACTGATAGATGGTGAAATCGTGACCGTTGATCACTAGCACGATCAACGGTCCAGATCGTCACGCATCTCAGACTGTGGGAGTTTTTGGTTGATGAGGAGTGTCAAATGTTCTGATATTTCGATGACGAGAAATGTCATGCTGAAATAAGAAATTCCATTTAGGAAGTGACATGTGGAGACTATGTCCCACAATACATGGTTTTCGTGGAAAACCTTTGACAACGAAGATTAGATCTTAAGTTTGTAGATTGACAAACCTCGTCGAGACTGAGATATGTCAGGATGACGTCAAATCCCCACTCAGGAGATGACACGTGGAAGAAAGGTTCCAGAATGATCAAAGTTCCATGGTGGCCAATGTCGTGAGTTGAAATATAATTAAAGTAGAATCAACAGTCCATACTGGATCCACGAACTAGATCGACAGTGATCCATCATTGAACAATATCATAGAGGAAGAGATTGTGACTGTTGATCACCAGCGGGATCAACGACCCATCTCATTGCAGACTGCGACCTTCATGAGTTCTAGTAGTTGGGAAGTGCTAAAAATTCTCGACATCCTGGGACCGCTATACATGCTAGTTATTCATTCACGCAACTAAAATAAATTATATGGTGGACTTAGCCCCGATGATACCTATTGATATCTTGGAGTTTGTAGGTAAAGGAATGAGTGCCAAGGATTAAGCGCCCAAGTGGATAAGCGTTGATCACAATTACTCATCATGTGGATGAAAGGGATTAGAGTTAGACAAGAGAAGCTCTTGGGTTTAAGCGCAGGGCTTTAACAGTTGGTAACGAAGAGGATAAGAACCCGAGTTCGAGTGTTGTAGATAAGCACCAACAGAGACTGGTGCGAGAATAGAGTATTCCAGAGTCTGTAATAGAGGATTTTGGGCCCGTATAAAGAATTAGAGAGCAACTCGAGTGTTGAAGCTGCAACAGAGTTACTTATAACTCTGCACCTGTGGGAAAATGACATGGTGGGTCACTATCAATTGGTATCAGAGAAAGTAAATTCTCTTTGGAATTCTGTAAGGGATACATAGCAAGAGACAAATTTTAGTAGAAGAGAAACTGAATAGAATTATGAAGAAAGGTAGAAAAAGGATTTGGATTTCCTTAAGTGTATTATTGCATATTTGAGACCATCCCAACCAAGAATCAGAATTGGGAGAAGATGTTGAAGAAAAAATATCTCTGAATAGATCTAACAGGTATTGGTTTAATTTTTTATGATTAAAACTAGTAAAAACATATTATGTTTGCAGGTAGAAACAAAAGGAATGGTAGCAACCATTGCAACCAGTAGAGCTATGACAGAGGAAGAGGAAGCAAGTGAAGATTTTAGATGAGGATTCTTGTGGCATAAACTTGCAATAAAGGATGTTGTAAATCCTTCCAGTAGAGAATTGGAAGTGAGGAGAACAATAAAAATTCTCATAGAAAGGTGAATAGGTGCAGAAGTCAGAGAAGAGAAGGAGTGACCTGGAGGTTCCATGGGAGAGCACCAGAAGATTACCAGGAGGTCAGGCTCAGGTAAATCTTGATGAGGTATTGAGTGGCAAGATGTAGAGACTTGCTATAGAGAAGGATTGATGTAGCTCACAATGAATTAGGAGAAGCTCATAAGGGAGAAGATGGAGATGACTATTGATGGTCATGACAAAGGTTCAGAGAAAATCCATAACAAGAGGAGAGAGGGTGCCAAAGAAATTGACAAAAAGATGAACCAAGAGCAGTTTGACAGAGAATTTACTGAGGTAAAGGAAAGGCTCAGTATAATTTTGAAGCTTCTACAGGAAATAAATGAAGACCAGAGATGGGGTTGGAATGTGAAGAAGAAGATTAAGTGGCCTATTGTACACTTGTCTATGAAGAAATTGATGCACAGGTTGAATGCTTCATATAAGGAAGAGAAACTCAGAGAAAATGAGTTTAGACGAAGGATAATGATGGAAGGAGTTCACTTTTGTGAACCAAAGTAAGAATCATTCCTTGAAGAGGATGATGATGGAGATGTTGAAGGGAGACCTGTTGAAAGTCTCATGAACTGTCAAGAAAGTTCAGAACATCATGCGGGGATGATGTCATAAGAATCAAATGAGACCATGGAATATTATGTTTTTAAAACCAATGATTTGTGTGTGTTTACAGATTGTGCAAAGCTTAAAGTTGGAAAATCATCTGGAACTATCATAAATATTATTGAAGGGAGAGATATGATTTCTAAAGGCATATAAAAGAATCATAAATCTATTATGAAGAAATTTGAGATATTTTTATGTCATAAAAATAGTCACGGGGAAGACTATACACAACTTATAAATGATGAAGCAGATGATGCCAGTCTTATGAAGTGCTCAGACTAGCACAAGGAGATGATGCTAGATGAGACCTAAGAGTATTATGGATTTGAAATTAATCATTGGTGTGTGTATGCAGGTTATGAAGACAACTGATGACCAATCCATAATGGTTCTCTTCTCTTAAGATCAAACAATTCATAAAAAATCGTTTAATTAATAGAATTCGAATTGAATTAAAAACTTGAAATTACCTTATACATGATTTTGGCACTTTCCTTCGCTATGTGACCAAATGTTGGAACCAAGGGCTTAAACTCGGGCTCTAACTCCTTTATCACATGAACATGAAATATGAACCATAGGCTAGTTTACAGAGCTAGGAGTTTGGGTGCTAAATTCCTTGACTCTCAACTCCATAGGACCAAGGGATGGTGACTCAGAGCTACTTTGTGAGGGACTGGATTTCCAGTCTAAATATTGAGACAGGGGGTATCACAATCCATCGGTTGTTGATGCATGGATTTAAAATTACGCATGTGTTGAAATTGCGGGGGGTGCCTCCAAAATTAATATTCGCACTAGTTAGGGCCCGCAATTGAATGATAGTCTACGATATTCTCTCCCAATCAACGGTTGGATTTGACTTCGTTGATCCTTTTCATATTTCAATGATTTTGATTAGAATTGGATCACTGTCGGTCCCATCATGATCGAAGGTGAATATTCCTCGACTGCGGGCGACCTATGAACCATTGATTTGTCCACGTTAAACAAATAAAACACACTGTACTTGACAGTGCAGATTTCACTCCGTGTAAGGGTCTATATGGAACCTATAACACATATTCATTCTTACACCATTTGAAAGCATAATAGAATCCGCAAAAGAGTCCAAATACACAGAATTCGACAAGCCTAATATTCTTATTAGAAGAAAAATGAAAATATAGGGACAATAGCCACGATTCCCTTCTTGGTCTCTTAGACCTTTTCAAATTCACACTTCTCACTTTGCAAGCCTCTCATACACACTATGTCCTCGCTTATCATCCTTTTAACACATTAAGGATCAGATCAATCCAATCCATGGAGATAGGAATGGATTTGACCAAAATTACACAGAAACTCTATTTAGCTTAAAACAACTTGATTCTGGCCCTGAAAGATAAGATCACATCCAAACATAATTCATAATTTATCTAATTATTCCACCTCCTATTACATTTGTGGAAAAAATTCCTTCTTCTTGAACACCCTAGAATATTACAACTAAGGAAAATGATTAAAGATAATTACAATAAGGAAACCAACTTCCTCTCATAAAGTTCCTAAGACCTTAGAGGTCAAATACTATATTGTTGTAAAATATGCTCCTGCGTCAGACTCCTGGGGAAGAAAGACTTGTTCTAGTGCTTGTTGTAGTAGTTCTTCAATACTTGTACCATACTTAGATATTTTTTCTACTATCATCCACATGCCATCTTCAAGTGGTTGTCCCTTGCACTTGACTAAGTACTAAAAATATTCTTTGCCTCTTGTCTTCTTTATTATCTTCTAGTCCAAAATAGATTCCATTTTATTTTTCTTTGCTATAGGTAGTTGTTTATCCCAATCAATAATCTAAATACTATCACTACCAGGTGCATCTGTGAAATTATTTGTTAGTTCCTCAAAAGGGTACAAATATGATACATTAAAAATTGGAGAAATTCCAAGGTTACTTGGAAGTTCTATTTCATAAGCATTTGAGGAAAATTTTCTCAACACTTTACATGGTCCAATCTTTTTAAGTTTTAATTTGTTATATTCCCCTCTAGGAAACCTTTCTTTTCTAAGGTGTTCCATGACCAAATATCCAACTTCAAAATTCAACTATCTTCTCTTCAAATATGCCTTATGTTGCAAGTACTGAATCCCACTATTTCAGATGCTCACTTACCAAACATCTCAAAATATTTCCCAAGATTCTATTTACCACCTCTTTTTTCCCATCAATTTGTGGGTGGTATGCTGAACTAAAGTTGATATTGTTCCCTATCGTTTTCCATAAATTTATCCAAAAATGACCCACAAGTTTTGTGTCTATGTCAGAAACAATACTTTTTGGTAATCCATGCAACCTAACAACTTCTTTAAAGAAAAAATCTGGAATGTGAGTTGCATAATTGGTCTTCTTATAAGATATGAAGTGTGCCATTTTTTAGAATCTATCAACAACCACATAAATTGAATCATTACCTTGCTGAGTTCTTGGCAATCCTAACAGAAAGTTCATACTTATAGAGTCCCATGGTCGGTTTGGGATTGGAAATGGATGATACAATCCAATATTTTGTCTCCCTCATTTTGCATACTGACAAAACCTACATCTTTCAACAAATTTCTTGACATCAGTCTGCATTCTAGGCCAAAAATAAAATGTTCTTAGCCAAACAAATGTCTTGTCCTATCCAAATGGTACTTTTAATCCACCGTTGTGATTTTCCTTCAATATGTTTTCCCTCATTAAACATCTTGGAATGCATAGTTTGTTACCTTTAAACAATAAACCTTCTTGAATCATGTAATCTGACCATGGAGTTATGTATCTATTTATTGGACTTTCATAGAATGCATAAGCATCCTTAAAATCTACATCATATTTATACATTTCTTTCAACTCATCAAATCCCATAACATTTACTTGAAACTCTTGTAAAATCAAATTGACTCTACTCAATGCATCTTCTACCTTATTTGATTTCCCACTTATATGCTTAATAACAAAAGTGAAATTTTTCAAGAACTCAATACATTTGACATGTCTCTGATTTAATTTTGTTTCATTGCTAATATACTGCAAGGAATTATTATCAGTGTAAAGAACAAATTCATTTGGAATGAGGTAATGTCTCCATTTCTTTAGTGCTTGAATAATTCCATAAAACTCTTTGTCGTATGAATAATATTTTTTATTTTCTTCATTTAATTTTTCACTAAAATAAGCAATTGGTTTCTTCTCCTTACTTTGAACAACTCCTATTGCAGTCCCACTTGCATCACATTCAACTTGAAAGAGTTTATTAAAATATGGTAGTACTAAAATTGGTTGTTTTGTTATCTTCTTCTTCAATAATTTAAAACTTTTATCAGTTTCTTATGTCCATTTAAATGGCTATTTAGTTCCTTTAATAGTTTCTATAATTGGAGCATATATCCCACTAAAATTCTTGATGAATTTTCTATAAAATCTTGACAATCCATGAAAACTTCTTACCTCAAAAGTATTCCTTGGAGTAGGCTAATTTATTATAGCCTTTACCTTCTCATGATACATCTTCAAGCCTTCTCCAGATATCACAAAACCTAGATAAACCAATTATGTCTTTACAAAATACACTTTTTCAAATTGATTAGTAGCTTTTCCTGATGTAGTTTATCTAAAACCAACCTGATGTGTCTCAAGTGTTCTTCCCTAACTGACTATAGATCAAAATATCATCCAAATAAACTGTAACAAATTTACCAATGAATTCTTTAAGTACTTCATTCATCAATCTCATAAAATTTCTAGGGGCATTTGTGAGTCCAAAAGGCAATACCAACCATTCATACAATCCATCATTTGTTTTAATTGTTGTTTTCCATTCATCTCCTTCTGTAATCATGATTTGATGATATCCACTTTTCAAATCCAATTTTGAAAAATACTTAGCACCACTTAAGTAATCCATCAAATCATTAATTTGGGGTAATGGAAACCTATACTTGATTGTAATTTTGGTTATAGCTATAGAATCTATGCACATTCTCCATCCTCCATCTTTATTCGGACTTAGCATTGTTGGAACTGCACATGGGCTCAAGCTTTATTTGACCAGACCTTTATCTAACAACTCTTGAACCCGATTTCTTATCTCCTCATTCTCTTGTAGGGTCATTCGATATGCTTCTTTAGTTGGAAGGTTAGCCCCTGAAATTAAATATATATCATGACTGATCCTTCTCAATGGAGGTAATTCATTTGGTAAATCATCAACCATAATCTCAACAAATTCATCCAACAAATATTTAACTTCTTCAGGCATATCATTTAAATTTGTGCTAGTGAGAATTACCTTTGGTTTACCAATCAGGGAAAAATGTACCTCTTCCTTTTTAATGTCTTGCATAAATTATTTTCCACTAACCAATAGGATTTTTGGGTTGTTTTGTTCAGTCGCTCATTCATCCTTCAATGGTAAGAGAGTGTGTTTTTCTCCATCTTTATCAAAAGTATATGTATTTTTCCTTCCATCATGTATTGTCTTTCTGTCATACTGCCAAGGTCTACCTAGGAAAATGTGACACACATCCATAGGCATAACATCACAAAGTACCTCGTCCTTATAGATTCCAATATGAAAATCCACTTCACATTGTTCATTCATTATCAACCGATGTCCCTTTTGCCGCCATGAAACCTTCTATGGAATAGGGTGTGTTGTCTTCTTCAAAGCCAACTTTTCAACCATCTCTGTAGGCACCAAATTATCAATACTTCCACTATCAATAATGACTTTACAACATTTACCTTTCCTTTTGAAAACAATTATGAAGAGTGTCTTCCTCTGTGCGGGTTCATTAATATATTTATGTGGTTTCAACAATATTCTCTTCATCATCAAAGACTCTCCAATTTCTGGTACATTCTCATGTACAGATGATGCCACACTTTCTTCTTCTCGAACAACATTTGAACTTCCTCTACTGGTGGAAGCATTTTATGGACATTCAAATGATCCATGCCCAAACTTATTACATCTAAAACATCTGATATAATATCCCTTACCTCTTTGATAAGGTCTTCTCCCTCTGGAATCGCCACCTCTTGGTGACTTTTCTTGTTGATGTGAGTTGTTGGCTTCTTCCTTTAGAGATAAAGATCGTCCTCTACCTCCTTGTTGTCCTCTACCTCTTGCTGAACTTTGACCTATGCTCCTTTGATTTTCTTTCTTGCTAGTTTTTCTTCTACCTTAAGAGAAAACTATTATGATTCTTCAACAACGTTAGGAGATAAAATGCCAATTTCATCTTGGATCTCATATCTTAATCCATTAATATATCTAGCAAATTTCTCAGGGTTTTCTTCTATATGACCAACTCTTATATTCAATTTATAAATCTCTTCAGTGTATTATTTAACTGACATACTTCTCTGTTTCAAATTCTTCATTTTTCTAAAAAGATTAAGTTGATAGTCTCAGGGCATGAATTTACCTTTCAATTTTTCTACCATTTTGTCCCAGCTCTTGATTTTTTTTTTCCTTTGTTCTTCCTCTCAAATTGTACTCCATCCCACCAGAGAAATGCATTTCCTTTCATCCCTGTTACAACAAATTTTACCTTTTTCTCATCAGGTACATTTTCATATTCAAAGTATTGATCCAGTCCATCAAATCATCTACATTCAGGTTGCCTACATATAGTGGCACCTCCATTCTTGCTCTAGATTTGACTCCCATGATAACTCTAATTAATTTTTCTTCAACACCTTCTTCTTCAGGCTATGCTCCCTCTTCATCTTTTGCATATTCTTATTTTTCTTCACTGACATCTCCCAAGTTAGCACCTCTTCGTTGAGCATCTTCCATTTCCTCCAATCGTGCCTGAGTGTTTCTCATTTCTTCAATGACTTCATCATTTGCAACAGGTATTCCTTGGCCTCGGCCTCTTCCTCCTCGTATTCTAAAGGCCATATTCAATTATTCTTATCCTTTCCTGGTTGTTGCGCTCTGATACCAAAACTGACGACCAATTCAGATTGGTTCCCTTCTCTTAAGCTCAAACACTTATGCAAAATTCGTTTAATTAACAGAATTCAAATTAAATTAAAAGCTTGAAATTACCTTTTATAGGATTTTGGAACTTTCCTTCGCTATGCGATCAAATTCTACAACTGAGGGATTAAACTCAGGCACTAACTCCTTTGTCACACGACCATGATCTAGGAACCATAGGCTAGTTTACGGAGCTAGGAGTTTGGGCGCTAAACTCCTTGAATCTAAACTCCATAGGACCAAGGGCTAGTGACTAGGAGATACTTTGTAGGGTGATGGAGTTTCAGTCTAAATCCCAAGATAAGGGGTACCACAATCCACTAGTTTCCAACGCATAGATTTCAAATTATGCATGTGTTGAAACTGCGGGGGGATGCATCCAAAATTAATCTATGTGCTAGTTAGGGCCCACAATTGAATGAGATCCATTGATCTTCTCTCCCAATCAACTGTTGGATTTGAATTCATTGATCCTTTTGATATTTCAATGATTTTGATTAGAATTGGATCATCATCGATCCTATCATGATTGGTGGTGAATATTCCTCGACTTTAGGTGACCTATGGACCATTGATTCATCCATGCTAAACAAACAAAACACACAATACTTGATAGTGCATATTTCACTTTGTGTAAGGGTCGATCTAGAACCTGTAACACATATTCATTCTCACACCATTTGACAACATAATAGAATCCACCAAAGAGTCCAAATACACAGAATTCGACAAGCCTGGAATTCTTATTAGAAGAGGAATGAAAATATAGGGACAATAGCCACGGTTCCCTTCTTGGTCTCCTGGACCTTTTCACACTCACACTTATCACTCTGCAAGCCTCCCATACAAACTCTGTCCTCGCCTATCATCTTCTTAACACATTAAGGATAAGATCAATCCATTCCACGGAGATAGGATCAAATTTGACTAAAATTACACAGAAACTCTATTTAGCTTAAAACAAGCCGATTATGACCCTTAAATATATGATCAGATGCAAACATAGTTCCTAATTAATCTAATTCTTCCACCTCATATTACATTCATGGAAAAAATTCCTTCCTCTCAAACACCCTAAACTATTACAACTTAGGAAAATGATTAAAGATAATTACAATGGGGAAACCAAATTCCTCTCATAAAGTTCCTAAGACCTTAGAGGTAAAATACTAGATTGTTGTAAAAGATGCTCCTGCATCAACAACCAAAAAGAAAATGAAGGAATTGAAAAGAAACATTCATATATAATGATGATAGATTGTGATGAAGAACTAAGGCTACTGGAAGAGTAGTTGATCAATACAAGGATTGATGAAGAATGCATAGTTGTTGTAGGAACAAAGTCTTCAATTATACCTGATATAAAGGAAGGATTCGAGGCATCAAGAGGAGAAGAAGAATTATTGGTTTTTCAAACTAATTGTTTGTCTGAGTATGTGAATTATAGACAACTACAGGATGCAGTGTTGTCTAAAGGAAATGGAAATGAGGACAAGATGAAACTGTAGGTTGCAGTTGCAGATGTCAATGAGTATTCCCATGGACCTAAGGACATCAAGGAAAACAACATGGATCTTATTTTTATGGCAAGATGGATGCAGGAAAAGGATGAAGAAATAGAATCGAGAGGCATACACATTATGTCTACAGAAGTGCAACAACAAGTTTGTAGTAATACCATGGACCAACAGAAGGCAACGTTGGACATTGAAATAAATTCTTTATGGAAGCTGACGATGAATAAGTCTATATGGGTATACCATGAAATGAGAAGTGCAGTCAGCCACAAACTGCAGTTGGCTGAGAGAGATTATGTCAGCAAGGTAACTAGTAAGCAAGAAAGTCATATATGGGATCCTAGAAAAACTCAGGCATAAATGAGACAACAGGGAAACCAACCATATGAGCAGTAGCAAAACACAATTTTGGATCCTAGTAGATGGAGAATAACAGTGGAGGACATATGAAACAATGCACATGGATAACATCAACAAAGGATCAGAGGAGGACTTCAATTGAAGACACATGATCAGGAGATGATGAAAATTTTAACCTTGGGAGTCCGATGCAGGAGCATTTTTTTCGTGAAAATCTACCTTGTCAAACAGACTTAGGGGGTCTATGAATTTACCAAGGAAGTTGGTTCCCTAACTTGTTATTATTGTAATTTCCTATGTTTTATTGAAATTCTAGAAGGAATTCATAAGATAGGGTTTGTTTAATTGAGACAGTCCACATGAGAAGGTATTCAAGCAATTTCAAGTCATGAAAAAGGCTTGTGTAGGAGAAGAATGATCATTGAGGATACGACAGAGTAGCGAAAACTATGAGACAAAAGCTTGCGAGAGATAGGGGATGCATGGATAGGAGTCCATGAAGGATTTTTTTCCTTGGGAGTCTAATGAAGGAGCATCAACAATAGGGTTACGGGTAAGAAAAAAACCTAGGAGGATCATGATGATGATGATCATATAGGGGGATAACAAGTACAACTATGCATATTTGTGACAGAAGAATGGTTGATGAACCATGTACGAGAAAGGGATTCCTAGATAACAAACATATATAGTGGCTGGAAACCCATGTATTCTGGTGGATGGCTACTATTTTATATGGAATTCAAAAATGATATTGTATTGCAAGTACAAGATGAAATAAGACCAAAGAAAATCAAATTTGAAAGGATGATAAAGGCAAAGATGGAAAAGAGACATGTTTAATGAAGAATACTCATTTAAGGGACATGAAGAAATAATTCCTACTTGTAATGACTAGTAATATGATTATTGTTGTTTATTGGGTTTAGCTCGAGTGGTTTGTGCCGAGGGGTGTTTTCCCCCCCACCCAAGCTCAATTCCCGCAAGTGACATGTTGAGCTCTTAAATGAGTACACTATCGAAAAAGCCTCGAATTTCTACAAAATCTAGTTTACCCTAGGTACCATCCTCGAAATGATGGGACAATTGTTGAGAAAATCATGGAGAGATTATAGAGAGGTCATAGGAGATAGTTAGGGAGATATTGTTGGAAATAGTTGAGGAAATAGTTGAACTAATTTCCCAATTATGATGTATTCATTATGGTCACCTCATATTATATAAAGGGACCATTTGTACAATAGTGAGGGAATAATTGTTTAATAAAATTTCCCCTTCGAAGGCTTGGGATCACATATCCTCTATGTCCCTTGCTTTGCTAGTGTGTATAATTATGGTTTAATTATGTTGCGCCTTTGATATTATCATTAGTGTGGTTTTGTTTATTTAAATTTGCTTCCTTAAGTTTTTTTAAGTGTGATATTTTAATAAATAAGAATATATATATATATATATATATCACACTTAAATTAAACGTTTATTATACATGTATATTCAAATTGATATAATTTGAATATATCAATTAGTGTTTAGTTTGTATTTTGTGTTTTTTCAACAAAATTTCCAAAAATAGTTGATCTAATTTTATGTCAAAAATAATTGTTTAAATTTGGATGACTTTGGGTTTTCCTTTGACATCTGTAACATCCTTATATGTTGTGCAACCAACTTGCTATTTCCATTCAAAGTACAAGTCATCCGAATCAATCACATACCAAAAGAACAGTACTCTCTTTCAAGCCCTTGCCTCCATACTTGTCAATAATCTATGTTACGTGGTTTGTGTTGATGTCTAATTGAAATATGGAAAAAATTATCTAAGCAAATAAGAGAAATATGATATTCTTTATCTTTTTATTGATTGAATTTTTTAAAATCAATAAATACCAATATTTGTTATAATTTTAAAGCCAATAAAGAAACAATTTCAGACTGCATATTAAAACATTGTATATATGTAATCATTTTTGAAGTTGAAAAATTATGACTTATATTAAAATACTTGGCTAGAACATTGTATGTATTTATGCATTTTTTAAGTTGAAAAAGTGATTCTTATAGATTGTAAATAGTAAATATATAATAATAAATTTCAACAAAGATGAGATCTACATAAAAAAAAGATGAGAACTACATAAGTATATTGAACGATGTATATTAAACAGAAGTAAAGTCAAAGTGCGCGAGCAAACTTTGAAACTCTATAAATATATTTTATATTTAATGTAAATTTATGCACATTAGCTTCAAACTAAGTTTGTAGAAAGTTAAGGGTTTCACACTTGAGGGCTCTGCGGCTAGGTCTTGCTAGCCGCATCCTTGGTTTTCCTTTGTGGTGAAGCTGGTGCGGGCTTTACCCATTCCAGTGCGGGCAGGCGAGACCAGAGCGGGTGTGCGAGAGGCGGCTTGTAGTATTTTTCTGTCGGCATCGTGGCCTGCGGGGTGATTCTCCGCGGTCTGGTTGGGGCTTCTGTGGGATATGCACGGTGGGGGATTTACCCATTCCAGTGGGGGCGGGTGAGACCAGAGCGGGCGTGCGGGAGGCGACCTGCAGTATTTTTCTGTCGGCATCGAGGCCTGCGGGGTGTTTTCTCCGCGCTCTGGTTGTGGCTTTTGTGGGTTATTCACGGTGGGGTGATGATCGACGACGATACTGATTCGATTGGCTGCAGTGGGGGCATCCGCGTGGAGCGCCATGGTGGGCGCGAGGGGCCTATCTGCGGCCGGATTTCGTCATTTTCTACTGCTGCTGTTCGGTGCTTTTTTTCCGTTGCATTTTCCTGTGCCTCATTCTGTTTCTTTCCTGAGGGTTTGGACCAGTGCTTTGAGGTCCATTTTGAGGGCGTGCGGTGTCTTGGTCTATACTTTGAGGTCCTGCTGCGGCGTTCGGTGTTGATCAAACACTTCAAGGTCCTATTGTGGGCGTGCAGCTACTGGTTTTAGCATCTTTTTCTTGTCTCGAATGGGTTTTTTCTGCCTTGTATTGGGTTTCACTTGTATACAGCTTGCGTGTTGTGTTGGGTTGTTTGTTTTGTTTTGCTTCTGAGCATGGGTGTTGGAGTAGTACTGTTATGGATACAGCTTGATGCTGACTTTGTAAACGAATTTATACTCTATATAAATTTGAGATAATTTTTTCTTGGAAAAAAAAGTCAAAGTGCGCAAGGAAATAAATAATATTTAGGACTTTAAATCCATCACATTGAAAAATAAATCCTAAATCAATTTGAACTAAGAAAAGGACATCCATGCAAACCTAAATCTGGTTGCAAAAGACATCCATATGGGTGATGTATTTAATACACCATTTTTAGCCAAATACAATCATATAACTCTTAATATTGAAGGTTCCATGTGTGTGATGTATTTAATTGAACAATTTTAGCCAACTACAATCATATGGTTTCACATATCTCATTTGTATAATAAAATCAACCAATATCTATATTTGTTATAATTTCAATTATGATAAAAAAAAACATATCAAATTCAATTTCAGACTGCATATTAGAACATTGTATATATGTAAGTAATTTTGAAGTCGAAAATTTTATGAATTCTATAAAAACATTTGGTTACAATACTTGGTTTAATTTGAAAAAAGTGTTTCATATTGATTGTAAATAGAAAATTTCAACAAAGATTGGATCTATGTAAAAAAAACGATATTTCAAATAAAATGTATTTAACATATAACCACATAAAATATTGAATGATGCATATTCAATAGAAGTAAATTTGAAGTGTGAGAGTCTTACAATTGTATCGATGAACTACGAAATATAAACTAGTGTTGTGTGGCAACTTAGTCCCTGTCAAGTAGATTTGGGAATGGAGATGATAGTTGGCAACTTATAATTATTCATGATGATGATTTTTGGAAGATGGGGAGAGTCGAGGAATATTGTTAAAAAAACATAAATTAACAGTATGGTAAGTAAACAATAATTAGAATAGATGTTTACAAAATATTAAAAAGTTATGTTCAATTGTTTTTTAGAAATGAAATGATAAGAAAATTGTAAATATTAAAAGCTATATTGAACTTACACTGAATAGTCATTTAAGGTATAACTTATATCTTACTGTACAGATATTGAAAAAGAATCTACCCACGAATAGATGGTAGGAACAAAGTAATTAGTATGAAATGGAATCTTCCCATAAAGTAATATGAAACGTAACATATGAAGAAGATATCTGATAATATAATTTGACGTAAATCGCGGTTTAATGCGTTTTAATGGGAGATGTTATCGAGGTATTCGTTTATTAATCGGTAATCAAAGCATAATTAATTTGCATTGGGAAGGGTGAAAAGGTGGCGGAGATGGAAGTGAGCGATAAATGGTTTGAAACTTTTAAAGATTGCGAGTTCGAGGAGTGTGGGGTGGAATTGTAGATCACAAAAGTTTTGGGTGCAAGATGTATATCACAGAACGGGGGGAATGAGAGTTCAATAAGCTTGAAAGATTCTCATAAATCATGGTTTAATGCATATTAATGGGATATGTCCTGGAGGTTTTCGCATAAATCGCGGTCTAATGCATTTTAATGGGACATGTCCTAGAGGTTTTCGATTACTAATGCCAATCCTTTCGAACTTGTGTGGTGAGTTATCACTAGGCAAAGAATAATTAATGTGCATTGGGAAGGGCGCGAAGGTGGTGGGGATGGAAGGGAGCGATAAATGCTTAGAAACTTTTTGTGAACCTGGGTGGAGTGAAGCTTGCGAGTTCGAGTGTGGGGTGGAATTGTAGAGTACAAAAGTTTTGGGTGCAAGATGTATATCACGAAACACGGGGAATGGCAGTTCGATAGCACCAGGATGGGAACTCGGGGCCATAAAATTGGCTAAGTATGGAAAGTAAGGACGGTCGGTTGGGATCCCGTAAATTGCGGTTTAATGTGTATTAATGGGAGTTGTTAGGTAGAGGGGATGGAAGAGAGCGATAAATGCTTTGAAACATTTGTGAAATTGGGAAGAGTGAAGCTTGCGAACTGGAGGAATTGTAGACCACAAAAGTTTTCGATGCAAGATGTATATCACGAAATTGTAGATGACGAAAGTTTTGGGTGCAAGATTTATAATAGCGCTAACTCGGGGATTGACGACCATAAAGTTGGCTAATTATGGAATTGTAGATCACATAATTTTTGGGTGCAAGATGTATATCACGGAACACATGGAATGAGAGTTCGGTTACGCCAACCCAGGAACCGACGACCATAGTATTGGCTAGGTATGAAAAGCAATGACGGTCGGTCGGACTCCCGTAAATCGCGGTTGAATGCATTTTTTTCTTATTAATTCCAATAAGCGAACCTGTGTGCTGAGTTGTCGCTAGTAAAAGCATAATGAATGTGCATTGGGAAGGGCAGGAATGTGGCGGGGATTGAAGAGAGCGATAAATGGTTTGAAACTTTTGTGAACCCGACTATAGTGAAGGTTGTGGCCATAAAGTTGGCTAAGAATGGAATTGTAGATCATGGAAGTTTTGGGTGCAAGATGTATATCATGGAACATGGGGAATGAGAGTTGGGTTGCGCCAACCCGGGACCAACGACCATAGAATTGGCTAGGTATGAAAAGCAAAGGTGGTCGATCGGACTCCCGTAAATCGCAGTTGAATACGTTTTTTGCTTATTAATGCCAATAAGAGAACCTGTGTGCTGAGTTGTCACCAGTAAAATCATAATGAATGTGCATTGGGAAGGGCGAGAATGTGGCAGGGATTGAAGAGAGTGATAAATGGTTTGCAAATTTTGTGAACCTAGGTATAGTGAAGCTTGTGTTCCAGGAGTCTAGGGTCAAATTATAAATCATAGAAGTGTTGGGTGAAAAATATATATCACATAAGTGTTGTGTGCAAGATGTATATCATGAAACACATGGCATAAGAATTCGATAGTGCTAAGTCAGGACCCTGTGGTGAGATAATTGACTAAGTGTTGAAAGGAATGATGCCCGGTCGGGCTCATGATGTGAAGATATAGATCAAGATGAGGATCTGATAGTCGGCTAACCCAACAACCTGCAACCAATCCAGGATCTCGAGAAAGTCAGGTTCAAGTTTAAAGAGATTTTGTTTATATTTATTTAAAATGTATTCATATTAATGTATCTTAATAGATTATTTGTGGTCCAAATGTAAACCATGTTCCAATTTGTGGATTAATTGTAGACCATGGAAGTTTTCAATGCAAGATGTATATCACGGAATTGTAGATGACAAAAGTTTTGGGTGCAATATTTATAATAGCGCCAACTCGGGGACTGGTGTTGGCTAGGTATGAAAAGCAAGGGTGGTCGATTAGACTCCTGTAAATCATGGTTGAACGTGTTTTTTTTTTATTAATGCCAATAAGCGAACCTGTGTGCGGAGTTGTCACTAGTAAAAGCATAATGAATGTGCATTTGGAAGAGTGGGAATGTGGCGGGGATTGAAGAGAGTGATAAATGTTTTGAAACTTTTGTGAACCCAGGCATAGTGAAGCTTGCGAGTTCCAGGAGGCCGGGGTCAAATTGTAAATCATGGAAGTGTTGGGGTGCAAAATGCATATCACGAAAGTGTTGGGTGCAAGATGTATATCACGAAACACGGGGCATAAGAACTAGATAGCGCTAAGTCGGGATCCCACAGTGAGATAATTGGCTAAGTGTTGAAAGGGATGGTGGTCAGTCGGGCTCATGATGTGATGATATAGATGAAGATGAGGATCTGGAAGTCCGCTAACCCGTGAACCTACGACCAATCCAGGAGCTTGAGAAAGTCAGGTTCAAGTTTAAAGAGATTTTGTTTATATTTATTTCAAATGTATTCATATTAATGTATCGTAATAGATTATTTGTGGTCGAAATGTAAACCATGTTCCAGGTGGTGCAAGTTGTATATGTTCGGGTATAAGAACCATCCTTCAAGTAATATTTTTTCATTGGGTAGGATGTTGAGTTGACTTGTATTCTTTGCATTGGCTCGGGTAGGAGAACCGAGGTTAAGTGGCACCCACCGAAGGAAGGCTTAATCCAGTCATATGGAACACCAGAACATGGAGAAAGAGATAGAGGAATTAGTTCATGGGGACTCGAGTGGGAAACTAGAACAATTCCCCTTCACAGAAGCACTGTGGTGACTTTATTGTTGGAAAGGGAAGCAAGGTGGTTGATCAAACCCATAAGCAATAGAAAAAAAATATATGACTTAACATTTTGTATATGGAAGCATATTCTGAAATATAGGAAGTTGCAATATATGCACAACATTAAACAGGAACATGACCCCAACATGTACAGGGAATGAATTAATTTTAAAAATAAATAGAAAATTTAAAAAACAACACCAAACATTGAATATCACCATAGAACAACCTCAAATATTTTATATTCAGATAAACTGGGTTACAAAATACATTTGAGAATATTTCCCAAAATAATTGTCTTGGAATTTGTAAAAAATATATATAGTTCAATACATATTCTGTGAAATATAAATGCATTTTCCATAATAATTGGGATTGGGGATCCCGTAGACTACAAATCAAATATGTACAAGAATGAAGTTTGTAGAAATAAGAAAGTCAACGATGGAAAAAAAACAAGACCTGGCAAGAAGAAAGAGAAAATTGTCGGTCCTTGATTAAAGCTTTGTTAGAGTAACTGGATGAAGACTTCGACAAAGATAGAAGAATGTGATCAGTATCAACTTACTATGATGGTGTCCCATGCCTTGTCATTTTCTCGTTGATTTCCTTTTATAGATTTCCTTGGTAGTTATGGGAACCATGTGAAGTGTCCTTTGCCCTTCATTCGTAATCTTGTCGACAACCTTTTTGAACCACTCTTCGATGTAGCTCCTCATGGGCGCCACGTTGATTTCATGCCGGATTGTTATATTGAAGAGTTCACTTTCCAAGTCCATTAGATAAATAGAGAAGTTGTGCAATGCTTCTTGAATATCTTGGTTTTTAATTGAATAACCGACTAGCCAGTTTTTCATGTCATCTTCACCATATTCAAGAATTCCATAGAAATTTTCAAATGTCAATCTTTTATAGATATGAACTTGATCATCAAATGCTTGCTTGGTTAAAAAAAACAAGTTGAATATCAATTTCGGGTCTTGGACTTCATTGGTGCTGCCAACTAGATCTATCTCAGTTAGCTTCTTGAATAGTTTGTCTCTTCTAGATATGGCCTGGCTACATGCTTGAACGATACCATTCAGGTTTTTCATCTTTTCTTTCCAGCATGCGTTTATCTTGTATATTCGATTCGGGGAAGGGAGATCCTCCTCTCTTCTTCTGAATTTCGTCATACTAGTAACTTTAACACCAAATGGTACAACTGCATCGAGGTAGTAACCTTGCTCGTTCTTGAGATATGCTTGCAGATACTCATGAAAAGCATGCACTCTTGTTCCAAAAGAGACCATACTCTTTGACATCTCCCAAGATTCTGTTATTAATTCCATTCTTCTCTTTATATTCTTTTCCACATAGCCTTGGGCTGATGTGAGAAGGCTTGTTGTTCCTTTTAACTTTGTCGTAGGTGTAGTGGGCCTGATCATTTCCAAAGGAGTAGCAAACAGTGGAAGAGGCATTAGAGCTCCCTCCAATTCTTTGATTCTCTCCTTTAACATGACGTTTTCTGCTTCAAGGCTGCTAATAGAGTTTTCTGGAGAATTTCTAGTTTCTCGGTGTATATGGGAGATCTGGGAAGAGTGCATGTTCTGTAGGTTAATCTATGAATGATATTTCCCTTTCTTATTCTTTACATCTCTCTTTTCAATAACCATTTTTTTGGATTCGCTGTAAAAAACAACGCTTTGAAATGCAAAAGACTCTTCTTCGTCCAAGGTATCGGTCCCAATTATTTCCATCTGAGGATTGTGCAGAGCAATTCTCTCTAGATGGTCATCGTCGGGGAACATTTTGTCAATGTCAATTTCTAGTTCCATATCTTCGAGGGAGATATCGTGGATATCAATATCTCCCCTTAGTCCCTCTTGTTCTTGCACTAATGTTTTCCGTTTTTTGCTCGCGGAAATTTTGTGAGAACTTCCAATTTTTCTGGAGGGAGGGTTCTTATCTCCTCCTCCGCCTAAAGAACTGTGTGTGAATTTATTTCTTGGGTAGACCATTGGAGTACTGCTTCGATATGCTAGGGTCTTGGGTGTTGCAGTCGGGGATTGGACACTTTTCTCATTCGAGACTTTTCGTTTCTACTTGTCTGAATCATTGGTGATGAGTATTTTCTCAAGGTTGTCGATGTCACGAGAAGGAATTCCTGAGGTGTTGTCTTCATCTTCATTCAAGATAGTTTGAGTTAAATAAATGTTGAAACCAACAACCAATAGGTGTTCTACAAAAATACCATCAGGGTTGAACCCTTTTACTTTTTCAGCACATTTCAAATTGAAGCTATGGAAGTGGCCCGTGAAACTGTCAATATTGTTCATATTCCTGATCATGAAATCCCCGAATTTCCAAGGCAGAGAGATGAATTGAATTTTTCTCTTTTCATGGAAAGAATGCAACCAGTAGGTGTACTGCCTTGGTATTTCAACAAAAACAATTGTACTAGATATGTGACATGGAGGAAGCAAGGATTTTGTTTGGACCCAAAAATCCTTATAACATTATAGTTCTCCATTTCTTCTAGTGTGCCCTTCCTATCCAGGAACTTGGTCGCCTGGTTAGAAAAATGGGGAAAATACTTTCCAAATATCAATGCTTTAAAAGTTGAAACAAAATCATTAAAGACTTCATAAAAATGTTGGGAGCTGTCGTGTCTCCATAATATATAGTACCAAAAGTTTACTGGGTCAAATTCGCAGTTTACCTTCTTACACATAGACAATCTAGGGAATGGACAACAATTCACAACCGCGAAAATTAAATAAGATGACATAAATAATTTCTTCTACCTTGTGTATTGCAATAACTGGGAAGATATTTCAATGGAAATCGACTTGCCCCAATGGAAGATGGCTTGTTCCTTCACCGTAAAATATAAAATATACATAATCATCCGAGAGATGTTGGTTGTACTTTATTGTCCCATTATCCTCGTGAAAATCCATGCAATTTCCTGGAAAGGGTTTTCAAATACACTAACCTATAATCTGGTCATGTCCCCGAGACCGACCGTTGGGTTCTCTAAGATCTTCAACAAGAGGTCCAATTCATTATCATGATTCTTTAAGAACTCTCTGCAATTCTTGCCCTTGAAATTAGGCGTTTGGTTGGGAAGTCTTAAAATATTTCGAAATACTTGAGGTGATAAGGAGACTCAGGAATGGTTCCGCAACTTCATAATCCGATGGTTCAGAATTCAATTTTTGGCGCAGCAGGTGACCAACTCCTTAGAGTCAAAAAATTCAGGGATACAACTTGGTCGTGCAATTCCAGATGTCCATATAACTTCCTTTTGGGAAGAAGGGGATGAGTAGTAGTCATAAGCTCTAGACCACTGAAAAATCTGGTCCTCACACCCAAACATATTTAGGATATCTTCACAGAAATTTTGTCGAGCTGCAGACATAAGGTGATGAGAACGTTCCTTTTCTCCTGATAGTATTTAAAATGGACGTTGGAGCATGATAATATAATCCCTCGTAAATATTGGTTCAATGGGTTTTAATGGGAGATGTCCTCGACCTTTTCACCTATTAATTCCAATATTTTTTATGTGTTTGGTGAGTTGTCACTAATAAAGGAATAATTAATGTGCATTGGGAAGCATGCGACAGTGGAGGGGATGGACGGTAGTGAAAACTGCTTCGAAACTTTGGTGAATCTGGGAGCCCCGGAACTTGTGAATCTATGACAAAAGGAGGTGAAGAATCGACTAAGTATTTAAAGGCGTGGTATAATGCCTTAAAAACACTAAAGTAAATAACATTTTTTCTGAGCTCAAGATCCACAAAAAAAAAAACAAAAACAGATGCCATAATATTGACCTCTGCCAATTCAATAATAGGGAGGTTTAGTTGATGGATCCAAAATATAGTATTTAGAATGAACAATGGAGGATGGTAATATAATATACCGTAAATCTTGGTTAAATTCATTTTAATGGGAGATGTCCTCAAGCTTTTCGCTCATTAATGTCAATCTTTTCAAACCTGTGTGGTGAATTGTCACTAATAAAAGCATAATCAATTTGCATTGGGAAAGTGTGCGAAGGTGGCATGGAAAACGACTAAGTATGAAAAGGCAGGGCGGTCAGACGAACGTAGACAAACTCATCTTAGGTAGAATGAAGCTTGCGAGTTTGAGGAGTCGTGGGTCGAATTATACATAACGAAAGTTTTGGGTGCAAGATGTATATCACGGAACAGGGGGCATGAGAGTTCAATACCACCAATCTGGGAACTAGCGGCCAAAAACATTAACTATGGGAAAAACATTGTCAGCTGTGTAATATACCTGGACCTCAACAAAATCAGGTTCAAGTTAGAAGATAATTTGTTTATATTTACTTAAACATTGTTCATATTATTTTATTTTATTAGTATTGTTTGTGGCCCAAATGCAAACCATGTTCAAATTTTAAGGGTGGATTAACATTTTGATATGCAAGCATACTCTCAAATATGCCAAGCTGTAATATATGCACAATACTAAAGAGGGGCATCATGTCAACACCTTTGTAGATGACAGTGGGCTAGCACAATATTTCATTCTTGCTACGATGATGCCTTAAAAAAACTAAAATAACCAACAATTTTTTGCCAATTCAGATTGACAGAATGAAACTAATCAGATTCCATAATATTCTCCCATTAATGCATTTTAACGGGAGATGTCCTCGAGATTTCCTCATATTAATGCTAATCTTTTTGAACATCTGTGGTGAGCTATCACTAGTAAAAGCATAATTAATGTGCATTGGGAAGGGGTGAAGGTGGCGGTGATGGAGGGGAGCGAAAAATGCTTTGATACTTTTGTGAATCTAGGAGTCTGTGAACCCGCGAAACTTTGAAGAAAAAACTAAGTATGGAAAGGAGAGGTAGTCAGACAAAGTCATCGTAGGTAGAGTGAGGCTTGCGAATTCAAGTAGTATGTGGTCAAATTGTAGATCACCGAAGTTTTGGGTGCAAGATGTATACTCCAAACATGGGGCATGAGATTTCGATAACACCTACCTGGGAACCCGCGACCATAAAATTGGCTAAGTAAGGAAATGAACGACGATCAGTCGGACTCGTGATGTTAAGATATAGATGGATATATAATTTCTCAGTACGCCACCTGGGAACCTACGAGCATAGAAATACGACTTATAGAAGAGGAAAAAGAAAGGGAGAAAAAAACTTTATGCCTCACACAACAATACTTTGTCTGATAATTATCAAGCAATAGAAACACATCAACTATGGGAAAAACATTCTTAGCCATGAAATATAGTTGGAGCTCAACATAGCCTAGTTGAAGTCCAAAGAGATGTCTTTTATATCTATTTCAACAAGTTCGTAGGTAGAGTGAGGCTTGAGAGTTCGAGGAGCTCGGGGTCGAATTGTAGATCACCAAAGTTTTGGCGGCAAGATGTATACCCCGAACATGGGGAATGAGAGTTCGATAGGGCCTAGCCAGGAACCCGCGGGCATAAAATTGGCTAAGTATGGAAACGAATAGTGGTTGGTCAAACTCGTGATGTGAATATATATATGGATATATAATTTCTGACTCCGTAACCTTGAGAACCTGTGAGCATAGATATGCGACTAGGTATAGAACCAGAAATAGATAATAGAGGGGAAGAAGAAAAGGGAAAAACGGGAAAGTATAGAAGAGGAAAAAGAAAAGGAGCAAAGAAATTTATGTGTCACACAACAACACTTGGTCTTAAGTATGGAAAGGTAGGGCGGTCGGACAGAGTTATCGTAGGTAGAGTGAGGCTTGCAAGTTCGAGGAGTTTGGGGTCGAATTGTAGATCACTGAAGTTTTGGGTGCAATATGTATACCTGAACACGGGGCATGAGAGTTCGATAACACCTACATGGGAACCCGCAGCCATAAAATTGGCTAACTATGGAAACGAATGGTGGTCGATCGGACGCGTGATGTTAAGATATACATGTATATAGAATTTCTCAGTTCGCCACCTTGGGAACTCGCGAGCATAGATATGTGACTAAGTATAGAACCATAAACGAATAATAGAGGGAAAGAAGAAAAAGGAAGAACAGGTAAGTATGGAAGAGGAAAAAGAAAGGGAGCAAAGAACTATATGCCTCACACAAAAACACTTAGTCTGATAATTATCAAGTGATAGAAACACATCAACTATGGGAAAAACATTCTCAACCATGGAATATAGTTGGAGCTCAATAGACCCTGGTTCAAGATAAAAGAGATGTTGTTTATATCTATCTCAACAAGGAATAGACAAAATATATGACTTGGCACACTTATATGCAAACATTCAGACGGAGTCATTGTAGGTACAGTGAGGCTTGGGAGTTCAAGGAGTCCGGGGTCGAATTGTAGATCACCAAAAATTTTGGTGCAAGATGTATACCCCGAACATGGGGCATGAGAGTTCGATGGCGCCTACACGGTAACCCGCGGCCATAAAATTGGCTAAGTATGAAAACGAATGACGGTCGGTCCGACTCGTGATGTGAAGATATAGATGGATATAGAATTTCTCACTCCGCCACCCTAGGAACCCGCGAGCATAGATATGTGACTAAGTATAGAAACATAAATGGATTATAGAGGGGAAGAAGAAAAGGGAAAACGGGTAAGTATAGAAGAGGAAAAATAAAGGGAGCAAAGAACTGTATGCCTCACACAAAAACACTTAGTTTGATAATTATCAAGCGATAGAAACACATTAGCTATGGGAAAAACATTCTCAGCCATGGAATATAGCTGGAGCTCAACGGATCCTGGTTAAAGTTAAAAGTGAAGTTGTTTATATCTATTTCAACAATCAATAGACAAAATATATGACTTGGAATTCTTACATGAAAACATATTCTAAAAATGACAAGCTTCAATATATGCACAAATTGGACAATGTATGTAGATCAAAGTTTTGTAACCATACCTCTTAGTCTCTGGACCTTGTACTATGATGGAGGTTTCACTTCCACTTGTCGATAGTTCTTGTGAACTAAAAAACATGTGGTGTAAACGACATAAACATATTTACCATGGCATAACAAAATAAATAACTACGGATGTTTGTTTCGTAAACATAGCAAGAGCGTAATCTATGAATCCTTACCTTCGACATTGTGGTTGTGCTGATGTTTGCGACGGTTCACTGCCCATGTCCATGTCACTTTTGAAACAATGGCTATGAACATGTGTATATTGTTCATACTCGATATGGATGTGCATTAGGCATACACATGTATTTGTTGTGGCTCCACTGTAGCCATACCTTTTGGCAGATTGTACTCCAACTTTTTCAGTTGTGGCACATAAGGCTCCGTCTTCATGTTCAATTAGTCTGTTCTTTTTTCAATGTAGAAATACAGAGAATACAATGGACACGAACGCAAGTTGATACGTAGGAACACATGAAAAAAAGATGGAGTACAATTTTATTTATTTCAAGGTAGCGGCACAGAAAATAAAATTGACATGAAGATAAGTTAATATACAGGAAGATATGCAGTATCTAAGGGAAAAAAAATAGAAGAGCTGCAAACTAGTGGAACAAGTATAGACAGAGTAAATGAAAAACAAATGGATATGGAATACGAGTATAAATATGCACCTTTGTATGTATTCTTCTACATTTTTGGTTAAGAGTTCTTTGCCTTGTCCAATTTTCCTGTTTGTTTCAATGAAAGAAAGTACAAAACAAAATGAACATGAACGTAAGTTGATATGTAAGGAAAAAACAAGGAATATGTACATACAATAAATAAAACAGAATAAAAGGAATAGAGTAATAGATGGTGTTAGAAGAATGTATTGTTTTTTTTTTCTTCATCCATGTATGTGTATATATAAAAAAAATTGTAAATTGTTTTTGTGTCCAAAATCAATTACAAACTAGGAAAAACTAAGAAGTTGGATAACTTGGTTTTGTGCAACAATCTAGACAGATATGCTTTGAAACATAGAAATATGATTTTTCAATATGTTTGATGTATATTTCATAATTCAAGTGAAATACCAATTGTATCATGATCAGACCAGTATATGTCTAAGATAAAGACGTTGTATTGAGAAATGGGCACATTCGACCATACATGGTCAATAAGTGTGTTTTGTACATGGTTTATTTGTCCAAAAGAAAGAGGAAACTGTATTTGCACATGTAGTTTTCCAATTCTTTTGTTCTGGCATTATTTTGTAGCATGTCAATATTGAGGTCTCCTACGATGACAATGGTTTCATTCAAATGCAAATGCTCTAATGCATTGGAAAGAACATTTAGTATGTTGGAGAATGTTGCATGTAGAGAAGCATAGAGATTCAATATTTCAATTTCTGATCCATGGAAAATTACTTTTGCGAGCACCATCTCAACATTGTTTTCTTCGAAATGCATATGCTCCAAAATTGTTACATGTTTTTTCACTAATATCATCAACCCATGTGTAATTTAATTCGATATGCAATTGTGATTTGGAAATTGCTTGTTTTGCATGCATAATGTCATGTATGTTTCCTGCAAGAACTAAATATCAGATTGCATTGTGTCATAGTTATTGAGTATATCATCCATGTGTGCATGTAGGATGTGCGTGTTAAGTTAGAGAATTGATACAGATGAGTTTGTTTGTATGGATTGGTAATCATACTGTAGATGCCACTTTGCGGTAGTCCTAAGGCGTTGCATCTCAATATCAACTTTGTGTTTGATTTTGAAGTTATCTTTTGTAAGAGAATTTAGTAAATACAAGGAGTCTATACTTTTGACATGAGACAGTGTTGTGCATACAAGTCCATGTATTTGAATTCCAACAAGGTCAAATGCAACACTATCAAGTGTTAGTCCTTGTGATCTATGGATTGTACGTGCACATGCAAGTTTAATTGGAAACTGTTTTCAAATCTTCAGTCGACTTGTATTTGTCGATGTTGATACTAGTTTTGATATTCGTAAGATAGGTGTCCAATTGCATGCAGTGTTTGAATTATATAGATAATCCAACTTGTTTGCTGGTTGGTGGCCTATATGCGGCTCATGGAACTTAATCCAGAGGAAATAAAGTTTTTTTGTTTTGGTATAGCCTTTGAGTATTCCATTTGCACCATTCACCAAGCCATCTTGTGAGTCATAGTTGCAGGAATATATTTCAACCAACATGTCTTATTTTAGGACAAGTTGCAAAGGCAAAGTGGCTGTATGTTCATGACGTGGTATATTTGCATGGTTGTCTTCTTCGAGGTCAATTGAATTGATGATGATATCATTGTCAGGCATGAGCGATAACATGTATCTGTTATGCATTGCAACATCCCTATTCATGTAGAATGGGTAAGGGAAGGTTGGGTTTGTTGGTGCAGGTCGCATGCACCTTGAATTGATATATGTTACGTCATCATGTGTTTGGCTATTTTTCCGCATTCTATTCAGAATTGCAATAAATGTTTCATATGTTTGGCGCATTGTAGTATGTAATTCAGATAATTTTATATTGTCTTTCCAGAAGTCATGCGTCACTGTTTTCATATTGACCATAGGTTGTTCAAATATCAAAGAATCTTGGATGGGTTGCGCCTGGTAAAGATCCCCACAGAATATCATGTCAATGTTTCCAAAGTATTTGGTGTGCACATGTTTTATGTTTCTTAGTCAGTTTTCAATGGAATACAAGAAGCGACTTCCAATCAAATATGCCTCATCTATGAAGACAAGTTGCAGTTCGTCATAAATCTTAGACAAGGTATCTAGCATTTCCTTGCCGAGTGGAAGAAACTGTGATTTGTTAAAAGGCATAAAAAATGCAGAGTGGATTGTTGTTCCACCTGCATTATATGCAGCGTTTCCTATGTATGCAACTATTAGCCCCTTTGGTTTCATAGGATCATAGGAATTGTTTGAATCATAGATTCATATAAGCATTTGGAATAGTCCTTTCGCTGTGAATGTCTTTCTTGTTCCCACCCCGTCTGTAAGGAACAAGTGCACAAGAATGTGCATGTTCAAGCATTTTTTTAATCGTAATATCCTTTAGAATTGTTTGTTGTTATCGATTCAATAGAAGTCTAACTCCGTGGTATTCGTTATTTTCAATAAGGAAAGGATGTTTTGTGACTTGAAAGCCAATATTGATATGTTTTTCAATCTGGTTGCTCGAGGATGAGGCAAATCTTCTTGCAAGTCACAGGAATTCCATAGAGTTCTAGTTGTTTTACAGTTTGTGAATATCTTGTCAACATTGTCAGGGTTTTCTAGTTCATGAAATACACTTTCTAGATCACCCCATGTTGGATTAACATTGTATGTAAATCTAGATTCATTGGTTTGTACTATAGTCTCAGAGGAAATATACGCAGCTTCCCATGTAGGGAAGTTATGTTTTATTGTGTTTTCATTTTGATCAAACAAAACGTATAACAATAGTTTTTCTATACAATAGTTTTCATAGTCAGTATGTTTGTTGTATTTGACAAAGTGTATCACATAGGGTTTTTTTTCTTTTTGATATGGGTGCACCATTTTTTTTGTAATGCGATACAAACTTTGCTAAGAAGATATGTTTAAGAGGAGATGGATGCTGGAGGTAATAATCAATAATAGAGAGACATAGTACATCTTCTGAATTGTCAGGCTCTTTTTCTAGCAAAGACGATGGTTTAAGCACAAATGTGCGTTTCTCAAGTGGAGATGTGTTTATGAAGACACATTTCCTTGAACTACAATAGAGGGGTAGGGAAAGTGAAATGTGGACTTCTTGTTGAGCAGACAGTTTTTGAAGATTAAGTAATGTATTTCCAAGCGTACATATCATTTGCATAGCATCAATATGACTTCTTTCATGTTCTTTGCGTATTCTTCTGAATGCACTTGTCATAGATTTGTCAAACTTTGTCATATACGAGGTACAATACGATGTTGCAACATATGCATTGAGGACATACTGCATATCTATATTTGTATTCCACATAATTGACATGTCCTTGGAGAAACTATTGTTCCAAATATGGGAAAGTTTTTGTTTAAGGAAAAATGTTGGTTGTTTAAGTGTACATTGTATGGCTTGGATGTACGCATCTTCTGTTAGATTTAGCTATGCCAAGAAGTCGTCGAAGATCATTAACTCACCAAAGTCTCGTTGTTCCAAAAATGCGAACAAAGATTTAGATTTCTCAATGACAACATTGTCCTCTAAGCTAAGTGGCTCTATGATTCTTGTAGTTCTCATTGGCGGCACAGGGAAGTTGTATCTGCAATGTAATTTTTTTTCATTTTTTACAGCTTCTTGTATGATAATGTCTATGAACTTTGGAAAGTTTTGGATCCAAATGATCTATGTTGCATGTTATGTATTTGTCCACAAATTGCTCGATCGATGAGTTGTTGTCATTTCCATAGATCGGTGCACCCTCTATCCACAACAGTGCATGGTCATGCTCACTCCCCCTATTCTGGAACTCAGTCACAAAAAAACAGTCTAATATTTTTCCAAAAATCGTTTCATCATGGCATATCAATTGCCTCAAGGAATTTATTCTATGTTTATAGTAGCGAGTACATGTCACCGGGTCTTTTCTTATGAGGTAGTCAATGCCATCATTTTCCAATGTATCAGTTTGTTTTTTCCTTTTCCCGTTCCTATACAATGCAGACACTATAGCCACCAATAGATCCCAACGATGCTCTGCACTTGTAAATGTGATGAAAAAATGTTGGCAGTCCCAATTGTCGGATCATTGCAAAAATAGTTTTCTTGTTTTGTTGTAAATAGTTAGGAGAGATGCAAATGTTTTTGAAATCTATGTATCCAATATCAGATTTTAGGATTTTTTCTAGGTTTTCTTTTTACTTGACATATTTGGCTAATAAATTTCTTCCTTGTAGTTGGCCTTTTCTTATTCGTACCCACATGCAAGACAACACTTGCTCAATTATTATGTGCATTGTTTTGAAAAACAAATTTGTTATGTGATAGGAGAAGTTACTGCTTGAATGTAGCAGTTCCTATTTTATGGTATTTGAATCATTCTGTAATGTCACTAGGATGTGGATATCCATAGAACAATGTTGAGAAGTTCATTTCCTCAGAAAAATTTTCCTTGAATATTCCAAGTGGATGTTGCCCCTCAGCAGGTGCAATTTCGACAATCTTTTCTTGCAAGTCACGAATGCGTTGTGAGTCGGTGAATCCATGTATCAATGTTTCAGAAGGTCTTTCATTCTCTAATTCATCACTTGTATTAAATTCAATAGCAGTCTCGAGAGTCTGTGCAGAGTTGTCATCCCCTTCTCCAAGAACATTGTTCCAGTTCTCATTTATACAAATGTTTTGTGCTTTGTGTAGGGCCCTGGAACATAATTATTTTAATGCTTTCATGACAACATGCACATGCACTTTACCTGTCTGGTATGCATTCTTGTATTGCAAGCGTCTTTTGAGAGATACAACAATTGTCATTGTATCGCTAATGAATTGTGGCAAGGCTTTTTGCACAACATCTAGTTGGATAGGCACATTGATAATTGATCCTGTTAAGCCCATTTGGGGTCGTTTATAGCCCCAGGGTCTGATTTGTGCAAATGCAATTCGCAGAGACACAAGTCTCTCTTCAACTTCTGTAAGTGCACTTACATCTGGTAGTGGTGTATTACATCTTATTTGGTCAGACGTTGCAAAGTGTGGTAGTTTTCCATTTTCAAGTAATCGTTTGCATGGAAGACAAATATTGCCACTGGAAAATGTTTTATCATTTAGTGTCAAGCCAAGGTATTCTTCTTCCAAATTAGGCATGAAAGACTTTTTTTTTTTTTTTTTTCGAAATTCAATTGATCGCAAATTGCACATGCAATGGAAGGAGTGTCTTTAATTTGTTTCATATAGATCTGTTTTGCATATTTCTTCCCTAGGGAAGTATGCGTGGAAAGTGTTTGTTGGTTTTCATTGGTAGCAGTGCATGGTGTTGGCTCTAGCCCATGAAATGTGATTTTTTACTCTCAGTCAGTACCATGACCATTGCGGGATATGTGGTCGTACTTGTTTCTCTCACGTATCTATTTTTTCAAGATGTGGTAGGTTAACTTATGCTTGCAACTGGAAACTAGTTTCACTTGTTGACAAGCCATGTTGGAGGTGGAATCGACATTTCTTATCATAATTTCATCGTCGCCATCTCAATGATGCAAACTATGATGCTCTTTGTCATTTGACATGTGATGTTTGTGTTCAATAGAAAATGCGAAAATGCGATTGCGTTGTGCACGAACAATTTTTTTTAGGTTGTTATATGTGAGTTTCTTTCCAGAAGGAAGGATACCAATGTAATTTTTTCTCTCACGTATGAACTTTTTCAAGTTGTGATAAGTTAGTCTACATTTTTTTTTCAAGTTCTGGATGACCTCATGACAACTGGGATGAGTTTCATTCTGATTAAATAACATGTGATGCCTATGCAGATTCAATGCGGTTTGGGTGGCATTGACATTGGATCCTGATCTGGTAGTATATCTTATACTACCAATGTATTTTTTTCTTTCACATATGACCTTTTTCGAGTTGTGATAAGTTATTCTACATTTTTTGTTTAAGCTCTGTATGGCCTCATCACAACTGGGACGATTTTCATTCTCATTAAATAGCATGCGACGCGTATGAAAATTCAATGCGGTTTGAGTGGCATGGACAGTGGACCCTGAACTAGTAGTATTTCTCATCAAAGGTTGATAATGGATATGTGGCATATCTGTTTTCAATGAGATGATGTCAATTGTTCGTTCGTAGTTTGAATCAATGCAACAGGAATGGATAGAACCATCTGACAGGGCCGACCAGACCTGGATATTTACTCTGAATATGATAGATAGCCATTGCAAACATAATCTTCCACCCTCTACATTTCCTTTCTCATATGGCAGTGCCATGTTTACAAGGTATTGTTTCCAACTTCCAATTGTTGGCATACTTTCTAGGAGATACAGTGAAAGGTGTTGATGCAAGAAGCTAAAAGCCTATTGGCTTCTGCCTACAATTGCATTGCAAAAGGATTGTACAGTGTAAATCTGTGACGATTGCACATCGAACTTTGTTGCTACCAAATAGAAAATTTCAATGAACATACTATCTCCACAACTAGATGCAATAATTGTCTCTATGTGCAAGCCATGGTAGTGTATACGATGCATAATTCGTTTCCAATGCGATTCAAGGTCTTTGCAAATGAGGGGAAAGTAAATATGAGGTCCTCCAAGATTCCATATGGATAATTTTCTATAGAGTAGTGGTTCATAATGACCACTAATAGGATTGACATCATGGAACAAGATGCAATATGGATCGACAGATGCATTTTTGTTGAATAGTAGATATCTTGTTTTTCTTGTCAATGACCATATTCCAATTGATATATTCATCCACTTGGACAACCATCGTATAAAAAATGTATCTCCCCAAATTCCCCTCTCATGTGCAGGCAGAATTGCAGATGCAGACAACCGCATCTTTGAAAAATACGTAGTGACTTCATGTATTCCATGCAACTGGCAAAGAAAATCAGATGCCAATTCATATTGATATGACTCCAATGCCTCAATGTTGCCATTTTCTAAACAACCCAAGAAATAATCTATCAATCCATTGCGCAGGTCGGTTGAGGAATAAAAAAAATGCAATAGAACTTGAAAAACATTGAAGAGGCAATCTCCTACAGTATATGAGAATGCATCCAATCTAAAAATCCCATTGCTATGCAATACCTAGTCAATGTTGTCATGTACAGTGGAGTCTGTATATATTTCATAGGACTCAACATCTATTACTTGATTCATCTCTTAAGTTGTGATTTTCAAGATGTTTCTTAGCTATATTCAGTTTATATGCAAACAAAGAAAAAAAGAAAAAAGAAAACTATAAGTGCAGAACTGCATACCAATTTCGCTATGTATCCTTCAACCTTCTTCTTTACAAATTCAACCCCCCTAGTCGCTAAAGCATATGACAAACAAACAAATGTACAACGAACATTGAACCAAATAGAAGAGACAACGCAAATGAAATAACATTACAAATTTGCTCAGCACAAAGACTGAGTATTCAAGGCATATCATTTTTGAACCTATTCCACATGTGCATCCTATAAGTGTTTTAGTTGCAGAAGACGCTTTGAAAGACATAAAGGACAACACAAAACCAACAATTGGATGAGGTTTTTGATTCAGAGAATAAAAGCATGCCCTGTCACAAGGTCCTGGCAGATGCTTGCCCTGCAATGACAACTCTGAATTCATTTTCTAAACCCCTTTGCATTGTTATTTTCGAAAGAGATATGGCACAATATCCAGGATGTGGAAGTTGGCATATGTGATTGGAAGGGAACAACCTGGAAAAGATGTACCAAACACATGGTTTCAAGGAACAAAAAATATGAGGAGAACATTTGATTTTCCTTTTTATATTTCACTGTGGCTGCAACAGATGTGGGTTCTATGTCCAACATCAACATTCAAAGGGGAACACGAAGTTTTGGAAGGGAACCGACTGGGAAAAATGCACCAAACGTATGGTTTCCAGGAACAAAAAATATGAGGAGAACATTTGATTTACTTTTTTTATATTTCACTGTGGCTACAACAGATATGGGTTTTGTGTCTAACATTGACATTCAAAGGGGAACAAGACATTTTGGAAGGGAACATACTAGGAAAAATGCACCAAATGTATGGTTTTCAAGATCAAGAAAAAATGAGGAGAAAAATTGATTTTCTTTTTTATATGTCACTATGGTTGTGACAGAGGTGGGTTCTGTATAGAACATTGACGTTCAAGAACAAGGAAAATATTTTGGTCATAGTAGTCACACAGAAAGATGTTCTGCAAGAGGATTTTGACCCAGGGATCCCTAGTATTCAAAATTCTTGCTTGCAAGCTGCAAATAGCAAACAACAAACAAGGAATAGCAACGAAACCATGGCACTGAAACTTACCCGTGAATGAGGAACGACATAAGCACAACTCCAAACTACGCAAAATGCAACAACATGTCCAACTATAGATGTAGGACCCCAACCTTGCAAAGTTGAATCAAACAAGAGCAAGCGATAAACAAAAAACTAGTGAACAAGCACCAACAGGTCCAACTGCACCTGCAGGACCTCAAATTTGCAAAGTTGAATCAAACAAAAACAAGAAGCATCGAACAAACCAATGATCAAGCATCAACCAATGAACCATTAATGTCGATGAAGAAGAATATTGCCCAAATTCACTGTAGAAAAGACTGTATCCAAAAATCGGAGGAAACTGTATTGTAACGTGCCTATTGAGTAAACATTTAAGGTTGTGAGGCATGTTAGGTAAACACTTAAGGTTGTCATAACCGTCGAAGGGCCTCACACTATGCAAACATTTAAGAAAGAATGTAGTGTGGAAGGCCTGTTTACGTACACAATAATGAAAATGCCTCTCTAAGTATGCAATAATAAATAAAAATAAAAAATAATAATAATAACAATAGTTCGAACAATGGAGACTATGCAATTTTTTTTTACTTAGAGGACAAAGTAATATGAAATCAGCTAATAAAAAATTGACTATCCATACTCAAAACTTTGGATATCTAAACATTTCAATATGAATAATACAAATTCAAAAAGACCGTAGATGATAAAAACTTTGGATATGCAAACATATAAAACATTGGGAATAACGAAGCTCGAATTAAACCTCAAATATATTATCCAATGAGATCATGACATATAAGGATTTTTTTATTATATAAAAATTAATGTTTTTAGTTATGTAGTTCGACCAATATAGATTATGCAAAAAATTGTAGTCAAACGACAAACTAATATAAATTCAATGAATTATCGATCACTATAAACTTTGGATATATAAACATTTCAATATAAATAGTACGAATTAGAAAAGACAGTAGATGATAAAATTTTTGGATATGCCAACATATAAAACATTGGGAATAGTGAAGCTGGCAATAAGACCTCAAATCTATTATCCAATGAGATCATGACATATAAGGGTTTTTTTATTATATAAAAAATAATTTTTTTAGTTATGTAGTTCGAACAATAGAGATTATGCAAAAATTTGTAGTCAAACAACAAACTAATATAAAGTCAACGAATTATCGATCTCTATAGTCCCTCTACGCCTTCGGCGGGGACTAATAAGAAATCAAGCCTAATCTTTGCGATCTAAGAAACTATCTTTTGTATATATTAAAGGGTCATAGTAATTGCCATCCATTAAATCAAAGGCATGACACTCAAAGTTAGTGTGGAAGTTGGTTTTATTTTATTTTTTAATTATTATCTTTTTTCTTGAAAATCAGAACTACAAACTTTAGTATGTATAATTATTTCTTTGAGTAGGATAAAATTGGTTGATTTGGTAATTTGGACGACCACCGTGCATAAGACTCTACTAATGTAGGTAGCAAAAACACATGATCTCATATTGTTCCACTAATCAAAATAAATTAAAACGATTGAAATCATCACAATGATTTATACGACGCTTATATCTACCTTCCATTTGTTCATATGATATGCTAAGACACTTTCTTGTCATCTAACCATCCATTTGTTCATAAGATATATGCTTTTATAAGACACTTTCTTGACACCCAATTAATTCCATATTTCAACATTCTCCATTGAAATTGTTGTATACATGTTGAGGGCATGTATTATGAAGTGTGACAAGTGGTTTGGCCAAGAAGGAGATATTTGTTTGGGTTACTACCAAAATAAGGTGATTAAGTGGTAGGTTAATTAAAATGATTTCAATCCCTTTTGGAGGATTTACTAGCACGGTTTGAAGAAGCTCAAGGTTTCAAGATGGAATTTTTGGTGGTTTTACTAGTACTAGAAATATGTTTAGATATTTTGGTAAGGGAGCCCCTGCAATTACTTGTAAGGAAGCCCTTTTCCTGGGGGATTAGGGGTAGACAAAATTTAGTAAGGGGTAGACATGAATGCAACTGGTACAATCTCTTGAATTGAAATCTCAACGTCATGGGAAGGTACAAGGTCAAATTTTGTCACAACAAACCCAATTATTTCTTCACTCACATCCAGCGAGAAAATTATCTTCCTTCCATGGCCTAAGTGCTTGAATTCCACCACCAAGTTGTATTTCATCCCATTGGGCTACACCCTCAAAATGCACCACCTACACAACAATATGCACTAGTCTAGCCATTTTATACACAATTGGTGCCCATTATTAATGCTTTGTGCCCATGAATATTGGTTATACTGTGGAAACCTATCATCGTCAGTGGTCATCCACAGGTTCCACAATTTCACCCTAGTATGCAAAGTGAAAATGAGATTGTGCAAGTATGATTTAACTATTTCCCTTGAATTTTTTTTGGTTTTATGTAATTGGTTTAATATAATATCCAAATTGATTTAATCGATTATTGATATCGTATATAACCAACAAATATCCATTTAAACCCTGGTTAGATATCATTTTATATTGTTAAGCTAATGTTGAGGTCAAATATATAGAGTGAATTGCATCCTAAACCTTTATATATGTTTGTCAAAACTTCCTTTAAATGTGTATAATTCCTAAAAGAGAATTTATATCTTTGGAAGCAAATAGATGCAATTGATTAAAGGACAATTCTTCTAGTCTTCTCTTATTCTATAATTTTTTTATTAAATATAGCCATAAGAGTTTTTTTTTTTGGGTGGATTAAAATGTGTTCTAAAAGTGGTCGTCGAAGACTTAAGGATTGGTTTTATTGCATTATGTTATACTTTGTATTACATTTATGAAATTCTACTTTTTAATATTAATATGAGGTTCTTAATTACAATCAAAAGTGACAAGTTTACTTGAAAATCAATAAACCATCAATACATTTGTAAGATCCTGCTCTTGCGCGCACTTTTGATGTGACTTATTCTTTAAGGACACTTGTGTGCAAGTGATCCAGTGCATTTTATGAGTGATTTCTTCGCTTATGGATTTTGATGATGAGATTGTGATTTGTGATGCTATGTTATGTTATTATGTATAGACAAGTGCTATTGACTAGTTTCTCCTGAGTGTGCAGGAATCTTGATAGGTTGAGGATGTCAATGGCATCGATGGACCTCCTTGGACTTCGGATCGAGTCAGGGAGTGGACTTTTTATGGTTTGCATATTTCTGTTATTGCATATGTGACATGTGACTGATATAATATGATGTTGTTTATGGATCGCTGTCATGTTTTTTGATGGATGCAGGCTGACGATAGCTTTCTATTTAAACTCATAATTGGAGTAGAGGGGTCACATATGACAACCAGAGATAGTGAGGGAGAGGTGTGGCAGCAGCCCTGCCACAGCCTACTAGCACTCCCACCATGGCTCGAACTGCAGGTTAATGATTACCTAGTTCGAGCGATCGATGATGTCGTGAGGGAAGAATGTGACAGTAGCTCACGATGATTCTAAGGGGTGCGCAAGAAGGCAGGGTCCTTATTCCTTAGAGGACCTTAGTCTCCCACGAGTATTGAGTCTAGGGGTTTGATGTCTACCAAAATCAGTCAAAATGCAAGTGGCACCCTTGGAGCACATAATGCGTATTGAAGGGCATGTCGCATAAATGAAACACGAATGTAGGAGAGTGACACCCTTGGAGCATGTAGTGCGTCTTGAATGGAACATCGCGATTCTTACACTGGTCAGTTAATGAACCTAGTACCTAGAAAACTATGTCTCCTTAGGACTTGGTCAGCCTTAAAATGAACGTTGCATGAGTATAGATTAACAATAATAAAATTTCGCTTAACAACAATTTCTGCTGAGCCTAAAGAATTTAAGCCTAGGTCTAAAGAGGTATTGAGAACTAAAATTTAATTAAGAAAGTAATAAAAGGGGGGATGAAGAAAATGGGGGGTGAAAATTTAAATTAAAAAGATAAAATTTGAAGGGTTAAATTATTTAAAAAGATTAAAGACGCTAAGTACAAACCTGCTAATTTATAACTAGGACCAAAAAGGGGAAACTTTGATACAAAAGAAATGTGGAACATAGAAGGGAATCTAGCCTAGATAATTTTCTAATTTCTAACTCAACTAGGCTTTAAGTAAGGCATCAATCATTAAAAGGAATGTAAGGGAATAAAGGGACATCGAGGAGCATTTTTAGGAACGCTTTTAGGTGGGTGAGGGAAATTGGCCTTTTAAGTTAATTAATTAATTACTTTATTGTGCAACTAAGGGATAGAGTGACATGTGTACGGGGGAGGTTATTCTAAATAAATTTAATAAAAAGAATATAATGAGGGTTTTGGCAACTAATCACAAAGAAAACTCTATAAAAGTAATGGTGGAGGAGGAGTATGGATCACGTTTGGTAGGCGTAAGGTTACGCTGCCTATATTTTTCTTGATTGGTTTTTCTTGTGGGATTTGGGATGTCCAACTCAGTTAGAGAGTGGTAGCTCAACCTTGTAAGACCTTGCAAGGTGAGCTGAGAGCTAGCTTTCTTTGGTTCGTGTGCATGGCCCCTTTGCGGCTTAGGGGACTCGGGGGGAATAAGAGTACCCCTAGCATTGGCTGGGAGGTACCGGTGAGGTCTCGGTGGTTAGCAAGATCGAGAATGGAAGGATCGACAGTTGACAAATAACATCTCCAAGCCCAGTCGCTAGTGGCGGTACTCTCATAGAAATTTATATTGTACTTACCTAGAATGTATATATGTATGAATCTTAGATTGTGATCAGAAATTTTATCTAGAATGCTTATATAGTTTCATTAATAGGAACCATGTATATATATTTTATGGAAAATTCCTATAGCAATTCTCCCTCCAACCTTCCGATAATTCTCCAGAAGGATTTCCTCCCTCGTCTTTTCCCAGCCCGACTAAGTCGTGACCTCTGTACCGTCGAGTCATAGATTGCATCTGGAAGGCTCCCCAATTTATATAGATTGCATCTGGATCTGGATTCCAAGGGAATGGGCCAGACTGTGTTCCAACCTGTTCGTTGAGACTCCTTAACCTCTTCCTCGACGATTTAATCTGCAGAGTTTTAAAAAACAAACTGACCAGAATTCCTATTTCTCCCTAGCTTGTATTTAAGGGGGAATTTTATATTTATTGGCAGCTGAGTTCAATTTATTTAGACCTTAAGGTGGCCTACTTTATATTAAGATAATATAAGGGATTGGCTCAACATCATTCTTAATAATTACCGAGTATTGATTAATTTATGGTGGCACATGCGGGTGAATCCTTGGGTGAATGCTTGGGAAAGGTACAATAGTCTAGGTTGAAGGATTAGCTAAGATGACTTATGCTATTGTGGGAAAATTTTAGGATGAGCATACTTTTACTTAAGAGGGGAATGAAACAACCTAGCAATCTTAAGGTAAATTAAAAGGGACACTTGTCGATTGATTAAATTTGTTTTAGATGATCATTGTTTGAATTGCGTGTGTTTGTTTCCTTCATGAGATTTAGGACCTACTAAGTTAGACCTTGGCACATGTGAATTGTATGTAATACATGACGATTTTTGGATATTGGGTTCTTGCGCTGATGGATTTTCTTACGACGATTGGATCTTAGACCCTTGCGCATCGATTGGTAAGTGATCCTGTTAACCTTGCGGTGGGTGATGTGCTTACCTTGATATTGATGTTGATCATTGTAATTTAATGGATGAATAAATCACGCATCTGAAGGTTAAATAGTTGTTGTGCACCTTGAATAAATTTAGATGTTCACTTCTGGTCCTTTAAACTAGAATGGTCGCACTTGGGCCTCAACCCTTGTCGTCGTTGATTGATGATGTTATTACCTTCTGTCCCTTAAGTTGATAGTTTACTCTTGTGTCCCTTAAATTAATGTCGATTGATTGAATAGATAGATCTTGGCGCGATGTGAATTATCTTGACAAACTACTCTCGCACAACGATTATGAATGTTGAATTTTAGGTCAACGGATTAACCATGCACCTTGAAGTATAGTGGACATTAGTTTTTTGCATTAAAACTTTTGAAGTTGATTACATTGTGCCTTAGCTTATGACATTGTACGTTGACTTAGTAATTAAGTCCTCTTGTGCCACGAAATGATTATGGTTAGGATGGGATACTATTTGTGTTATTGCGTTGATAAGTGTTCGTCATTCACGATGATGTTGTGTCAGATTGCATCGTAATGGTTGATAATGCGTTAATGTTGGTTCATTTATGTTTAGCATTATTGTCATTGATGTCATTAATTTGGCAATGTATATTTCCTAACATAGCTTTATAAAAAAGGAATTTTTTTTTTACCTGTTGTTTGTCGCTTGTCGCCGTAATGGCGGGGTCATTACATATGGTATCAAAGTGGATTCAACCCTGCGACTATTGATAGCCACGCCTTTCACTGAATTAAACCCTTGATTATTAACTTAGGGATAATTAAAACTTTAACATGTCCATGAGTTACTCATGGTTAGAGGACGTCGTGAAGGTTCACGACATGGTGCCTGGGGAGGAGGTGCAACGCCTCTAGTAGCATTCGCACCAGAGGGTTCCAACCCCCAAGGAGAGGAACAATTATTGAGCATGAGCACATTTATGCGCGTGATGCGTTGGGTCTGACAAGTTGCTTCCAGGGAAATGACAAATGCCTTGACTAACCATCTCTACTAAGATGAGGCCAGGGTGCCTGTACCCCTGGGGGTCCAAAACACACCCAGCCACTAATGGTATCATTTATGGAGAGCTAGAGAAGGTTAAATTCCCGGGTTCACGAGTTCCATGAATAGCTCAGCCGCCAAGGAATGGGTGGAGAACAAGGCGATGTGCTTTGGACTTCCCGGTTACGACCTCCAGCACAAAGGTCCACATGGAGGTCTTCAAATAGGGAAGATGTTCCTACCTCAACTAACATGGCCGTCAGAGCTGTGTTATGGGAAAAATTCTATGAACGGTTCTGGGAGAAGTAATTGTTAGAGGAATTCATTGAGCGCCAGCTCAATGAGTTCCACGCCTTACAACAAGGTGGTTGTACGGTGCCAGATTTGAGATCAGATTATGAAGATACTCTGGTATGCCCGCATCTAAACATGGAGAAGTGAGATGTCAACAAGTTCGTGACTGGCCTTAACTCCAGTTTTCATGAAAAGGTGAGGATATAAATGCCTCAGACTTTGCACGATGCAGTCTAGTAGGCCTCTTAGATAAGGAAGATTTGGCCGCGGGAGTCTGAGCAAGACTCCTACAAGACTCTGGACTGATAACATCTGGTGCACAACAACATCAGACGTTGCCCATACCAAACCTCTTGGTATCAAGATACATCTATAGGACACGTGTTCATGACACCTTGATGATGGGTTCCTCAGTAGAGGGCTCCCTACAAGGGACCACCGCATTCGTGACAACACCGCTAACAACCACCTTTTAGGCTTGTCAGCATAATAGACCAGGATATTAGGCTGGTGGGCCAACAACTACTGTTCCGGGGCTAGGAGTACTGGACTGGAGGTGGGAAATGGACATGTGGAGAGCCACATTACCAACATAGTTGTCCAGTTGAGAGGGCCAGAGCAGTCGAGTCAACAAGGCACACTACCATAGTGAAGATGGGCCAGGCTCGTAGGATTCATGACCACGGTAAATAACCACCAGGATGAGCACCAGTTCGTTGTGCTCAAGGCGTCAGGTGGCATCACCAAACGAAATTTTAGCATTTGTTAGACCCAGGTGCTACGGATAGATCTAATTCTAGTACCACTCTAAAGGGATTTGGGTAAGGCATTCGACATGATGAGTTTAGATTCATCATTGTGGCTTTGGGTACCAACCAAATGGTTGGAGGAAGGGGTATGAACTATCGCTTTAACCTGGGGATAGTGTAATGAAGTATGACCTACGTCACGATCCTAAGATCTTTCGATGACATGATCAGTATGGACTGGTGGGAATCACATGATGCGGTATGCAATGGTGAGATGAGGCGGTTGAGTTGGACCGACGATGAAGGATAGAGATGTGTGATTGTAGGAAGAAAACAGGGAGTGTCCCTGAGGTTCATTTCTTCCCTACAGCTACAGAGAGAATGTGCAAGGATGCAACTTATATGCATAGTTAGCGTCGAATGAAAAGGGCATGGCAAAAGGATTATAAGACCTTTCGGTAGTACGAGAGTTTGCGGATGTGATTCCCAGAAGAATTCCTAGGTGTGTCGCCTGAAGCCAAGATGGAATTTAACATCAACCTGAAACCTGGAATTGAACCGATGACAAGAAATCCTTATCGGATGTTGACCCCTGAGTTACCAGAGTTGAAAATGCAACTGAAGGAGTTGCTGGACCTCAGACTTATACGCCCAAGTGTATCGCCTTGGGATGCTCCTGTTAATTTCATACGAAAGAAGGATGGGTCGTGGAGACTCTGCTTGACCACCGTTGAGTATTCCTTGATGACATTTTGGATATGTTCTTGGATGATGGAAGATCAGGATGAACTTTTACGCTTGGTACTACAGTGTTGCGAGGGAAAAAATTAAGGGAAGCAGTCACAATTCTATCAAGGATTCATTGCTTAGGTCTTGTTATCTCCGATGAAGGTATTGTTGTGGATATAGCGAAGGTAGAGGCTATTATGGAGAGACCTGCACTGACGAATGTCCCAGAAATGCATAGCTTCATGGGTTTAACAAGATATTATCGATGGTTCATCGATGGTTCTTCGAGGATAGCAAATCTGATTACGGATTTACAGAAGAAGAACTAGAGGTTAGTATGGACCAAGAAATGCGTGGAAGCATTTTGAAGGCTCAAGGAGCTGTTTTCGACAGCACCAAAACTAAAAATCCCCGTCGTGGATGAGGGATTATTGGTATGCACTCACGCATCCAAGGAAGGCTTATATGGAGTCTTGAGGCAAGACAGTTGAGTGATCACTTACATCTCAAGGAAGTTAAGGAAGCATGAGGAGAACTACACGATGCACGATTTGGATTTGTTAGCCATCGTGTATGCCCTGAGAGTGTCGAGACACTACCTGATTGGATGAAATTTTGAACTAAAAATGGACCACTGTGGTTTACAACACCTTTTTATGCAAAATGACTTGAATGCTTGGTAAGGGCGTTGGCCATAACTTCTTATCGATTACGATTTTGAGATTTCCTTCTTAAAAGGAACAATGAACAGAGTGGCAGATGCGTTGAGTCGGAGACCACACATATTTTCAGTGATACCTCTTCAAACGAATCTATGTGAAAGGATTCTAACTACAACGCGACGCTGACTGGTATAGAGAGGGTAAGGAATTTTTCAGACAAGACACCATGTTGGTACCAACATTGAGGGTTATACTATGGACAACGATGAATATTGAGATATAATAACTAGATTTACTTACCACCAATGAAAAATTGAGAAGTTTTCATGTTATGCGAAGCTCGTAGAGCAATGTACATGGCTCATCCAGGAGTCATGAAGATAAGGACCGACCTTAAGCCTTTATTCTTCTGGAAAGGATAAAGGCGGATATCATCAACTGCATGGTGAGATGTCTGGAAGGTCGACAGGTGAAGGATGAACATAGACATCCGACAGGATTGCTACAACCACAAGCTATTCCGAAATTGACATGGGTGGTCATTTTGACAGAATTCACTGTTGAATTATCTCTGACGACAAGGAGGCATGACCCTATTATCGTGACAGTTGAAACTATGATGAAGAGATCACATTTTGTCCCTATGCGTACGACACATCAGGTGCCAGATACAACTAGAGTTTATATCAGTCAGATTTTGAGATTGTCAGACGTACCAAAAGAATTGTGTCTAATAAGGGATTCAATGTTTGCAAGACGATTTGGACGAGTTCCCCAGGAGGCCTTGGGAACACCACTGAAATTTAGTACAACATGTCCTTGAGATAGATAGGCTAACCGAAGGAACGAACCAATTTGGGAAGGTTTTGTTGTGTAGGTGTGTTTTGGAACAACATAAACGTTGGGAATAGTTATGGTCATTGGCCGAGTTTGTGTGCAACAACAACCATCAAAGCACCATTTAGATGGAATCATTTGATTTCTTGATGGGCGACTATATCAGACTCCTTTGAGTTGGGATAGAATTGAGGATGGGTTCCTCATGGACCAGAAGCAATCCAAGAATTGAAAGAACATTTACAAATGATAGGAAAGGGGATGGAAGAAGTGGATGATTGACATAAGGGTTTTTCGATGTGCATCGCGTCAACCATAATTATGAAGGGCCTAATGGCTAGCCTGCCTCATTCTTTGAGGTATTGTGCGATGATTATCTTGTATCCATGTGAGAATTTAGTTCAGTGATCCTAGCATGTGATTGACTTGAGTTATTGGTGGATGTTGGGCGAGGGTGCGCTCACGGCGAAGCCAATCCTCTTTTTGGACCGTCGCATTTGACAACTACAACGTTGAACTGTCGACTAGGTCAACAACCAGTAGGACAATTATAGTCCACACTCAGTTGTAGATTTTAACCTTGTACAATATTTACTGCAAATAGATTTTTAGTAAAAGAACAAAAAAGATATAATGGAAAATACAAACATTACACAGAGATTTTTCCCCTGGAAACCCAAACCGGGAAAACCAACATATTCTATATTCATTCATAGTGATACATTGTTTACAATACAATATACATATAGGAGCCAACGACATCCAAAACCCTAACCCAATAATCTGGATTAGTCAACAACCCTAATTTCTTAACTGGAAATAGAAAACCATCGAAAAAAAACCATGTGCCAAAAAACCACCTAAATATGTGACACTACTACTCGTGCAAAGAATATAACACATACCCAACATTATCCCACTTGTTGTTTTCTTTGCATACAAGGGGTTATAGGGTTACATAGTCAACAATCCAAGGCAACAATGCCCATGGATCCTCTACACCAAGATAACTTCTTAGTGCTCACATATTTTGTTAATGAGTCTGCAACATTATTCAAAGTGTCCACCTTCATCAGCGATACTTTATTTTCTTCAATCATGTCTCTCACAAAGTGATATTGAATATCAATATGCTTTGTATTTGAATGATAGGTCGGGTTCTTTGCCAGAAAAATTGCACTCTGACTGTCACACTCTATCCTTACATCTTTTTGTACCAACCCAATACCTGAACACAATATTTGTAATCATACTGCTTCCTTACTTGCATGAGTGGATGCCATGTATTCAACTTCTGTAGTTGAAAGTGCCACTATAGCTTGTCTTTTTCTCATCCAACTTATTTCTCCTCCAAACAGGTTAAACACATACCCACTTGTAGATCTCCTACGATCCAGATGTCCATCCCAGTCTGCATCCACAAAGCCATGTATATCCACCACTCTGTCCAATCTCGATCTTATTTTGTAGCACAATCCATAGTTAGTAGTGCCACACAAATATCTGAAAACCCTTTTTACTACTATCCAATGCTCCTTCCTTGGTTTTGACATATACTTGCTCAAAACTCCCACTGCATGTGCAATGTCTAGTCTAGTATAGACCATTGCATACATCAAACTTCCAACTACACTCGCATATGAAACATGAGACATGTCCTCCTCCTCTTCATGTGTATTGGGACACTGATCTGCAGATAAATTTACACCAACAGGAATAGGAACCTTGATCGGTTTACATTCTTTCATATTAAACCTCTGCAATATTGTCTTGACATATTTTCTCTGGTTTAACCAGAGTTTCCTCCTTTTCCGATCTCTTTTAATTTCCATGCCCAAAATGAAGTTTGAAGCTTCGAGATCCTTCATGTCAAATTTAGAGGACAACTGAGTTTTCACATCCGAGATAATCTCCTTGTTGTTTCCTATCACCAACATGTCATCCACATACAAAACCAAATAAATCAAATGATCACCAATTAATTTAAAATACACACAATGATCCTCTTTTCTTCTTGTGAATCCAAGTCCCAGCATATAAGTATCAAATTTTTGATACCACATCCTTGGTGATTGTTTCAAACCATACATGGACTTTTTCAGCTTGCATACCAGCTCCTTCTTTCCCTTCACAACACAACCTTCTGGTTGCTTCATATAGATTTATTTTTCCAGATGCCCATGTAGGAATGTTGTCTTCACATTCATCTGTTCTACTTCAAAATCAAATGCAACAACAACAACTAACATAAATCTTATAGAGGTTAACTTGACAACAGGAGAAAAAATCTCACCAAAATCAATTCCCTCAACCTGGGAATAACCCTTTGCTACTAATCGAGCTTTGTATTTCTCCACTTTTCCTTCTACATTCAGCTTCTTTTTAAATACCCATTTGTTGCAATTGGGCTTTCTTTATCGACAAATCCACTAGATCCCAAGCCTCATTCTTATCCAAAGATGCCATGTCTTCGTCCATGGCCCTTTTCTAGAGATTTCCATCCTCTGAATCCACTGCCTCCCTGACAGTTCTAGGATCATCATCAGTAATAAACAAGGAAAAATTTGAACGGATATCAGATGGAGTATACCTTTCTGGTAGAATTATTTCTCGAACCAATCTCCTCAATACTGGAGTATTAGGATCTCATTCTTATGATTCATGTTCTTTTGAAGTGTCTGAGTCATCATCCTTTAAATAAAACTCTATTTTCTCTCATTCTTCCTTAATTGGTAGGACTTCCTGTTTAACAACATCCTTCATTTCTCTAAATACCACATCTTAGTTATACACTACCTTCTTAGTTTCTGGGTTCCAAAGATTATAATCTTTGATACCATATTTATATCCAATAAAGATACACTTTTCAACCTTCGTATCTAGCTTACTTTTGTTTTCCTTTAGAACATGAACATATGCATCATAGCCAAATACCTTGAGATGTGTGAGAGAAGGTTCCTTACCAGTCCATACCTCTTTTAGATTCTTGTCATCCAACACTGATGAGGGTGATCTGTTGACCAGGTAACATGCAGTACCCACTGCCTCTGCCAGAATTCTTTCCCTAACCCGACACCACTGAGCATGCACCTTTCGTTTTCCATCAGCGTCATGTTCATCCTTTTTGCAACTCCATTCTGCTGAGGTATGTATGGAGTAGTCTTCTTCCTTTCTATACCGCACTTCTTACAAATTCTTCAAATTCATTCCTACAAAACTCCTCACCATTATCTGTCCTCAACACATTAATTCTTTTCTTTGTTTGATTCTCAACAAGAGCCTTAAACTCTTTAAACCTATCAAAGACTTCAGATTTCTTCCTGAGGAAATATATCCAAGTATTCCTCAAGAATTCATCTATAAATGAGACATAGTACACATATTTTCCCAATGATGGGACCG
>ML785349.1:145514-174201 GCA_009831015.1 Picea engelmannii | reverse complement strand
GCAATGATCCTAAAGGTAACAAGATGGTCCACAGTTGAATGATATCTCCTAAACCCGGCCTGGCCTTTAACTCTTTTACCGTGACTTTCTAGCCAAATGCTAATCTTCTTTTCCAAAATGATTCCATAAAGCTTGGCTAAAATTGGGCTAATCATAATGGTCCTATAATTAGAGGGAATATTTTTATCCCCATTTTTAAAAATAGGAACAATGAAGCTTTAAATTAAATTATTTTTATAAAAACTTAATCTAATTAGTTTTATAACATAAAAAGAAATTAAATTTATCTTTATAAAAAATTAATCAACACAAAATAAAAAAACATTTTATAAATAAACTCACGAAATATTTTATAACACAACTCAAAAAATATTTTATAAATAAAGTATTTCTTTTATAATCAAAATATTAACTGTAATACACTTAATATTTTTATAACAAAACACAAAAACTATTTTATCCGTTTTATAATCAAAATATTAAATATAATGAAAGTATTAAACCATTCACTTTTTATAAATAAAGTATTAAAGTATTGGTTTTATAACAAGAACATTAAGTGAACATTAAATGTATTACAATTATTAAACCATTCATGGTTTTATAACGAAAACATTAAATGTATTACAATTATTAAACCATTCACTTTTTTATAAATAAAGTATTTATTTTATAATCAAAATATTAAAAGTATTAAATCATTTATTTTTTATAAAAAAATATTGGTTTTGTAACTAAAATATTAATGTCAAGGGTTGGTTCAAGTGATTCTGAGTCAAATGTGAAGTTATCCTCAAAGAAGAAGGTCATGTGTTTGAGTCTCAAAGAAAGCAAGATAATACTACACTTATTGTTGCTATTGTGAGTTTCCTGTGTTGCTCAAACCAACTCATATGCTCACCGTACTATTGGTTTCAATCTTGAATTAGGGCACACACTATTGCTAGCCACCTGTGCATCCATCCCAACAACCTCTTTAGTAGGTGTCAAGTAGCTTTATTTGGAATATGGTCTCGATAATGAAAAAAAAAAATTAAATGGTGTCGGTTTGTGAAGTTTACAATTTACCCAAACAAAACATCTTGTCCTTCTAAGGGGTAGGATTTGGTTAAGAGGTTTGTGCATGATTGTTTAAGGGTTATGAGAAATTTATTTACAACATTGGATCATATCACCTGGCCCTAGTTCTTTACAGAGTGAATACTCAAACAAAACATCTTATCCTTCTAAGGGGTAGGATTTGGTTAAGAGGTTTGTGCATGATTGTTTAAGGGTTATGAGAAATTTATTTAGAATGTTGGATCATATCATATACCCTAGTTCTTTAGAGAGTAAAGTATGAGGATGGAGATCTATAAGATTTGAAGCTTCACGAGTTGAGAGATATTTTGTTCAAAGAATATCTGGCAAGAGAATTGAATGATTAGAGATGGAGAAGAAACAAGGTTGTAAGATAAATAAGATAAAAAATATCCAAAAGTGTCCCTCTAGAAATCATTAAGAGATAACAAATCATCGAGAGATAACATTGGAAAAAATGTTTTCCATGACTAGAATGATGAAAAGCAAGAAAATGAAAATGACATAATTCTGAGTTATCTATTCCTTCTTCTTCCACATGGATCCAAGATTTTCATAGGTTTCTTGTTCCATGAGGTTTCAAAAGAAGATTTGAGAGGTCATGGTGAAATGTATGGTGAAATTTATGAGGTAAAATGCCTAATCTAGGGGGTTGGGTTATTAAATTTGTGCAACGTGAATAATTTCATAATCAATTAATTGTGTTGCATTGAGAATTTATTTTCTTAAAACAGATTTGGCTAAGGACATACTAGGGGAAAAGGAGAATATGGGTTATGCATTTGTGGCAATTACAACCAAGGAATTTGCTCCTAAGGCTACTAAATATTTGAAGGGTATCAAGTGGAAGGAAAGAACATTACACTACTTACAATCACAAGATAGACATCACTATTTACTGGTAATGTACCAAAAAATAGGACAAAAGATTGGCGAAAATGATCATAGGTTTAAAAGTGTAGAATTATCAAAGGATACACAAAGAAGAAATTAGTAGTGAGTATTATAATCATAGTTGCATTGAACATGTGAAGCAAATAAAGTTAAAGAAGTTAATAATTTAGGAAGGATAGGAACATGTGTAATCATCTTGCTTCTTGATCGTGACTACATCAACTTTTCCATTAGCATATGAAAAGGGATGTTGGGTTGATCTGTCATTGTAAATCAACAATTGAACATGTGACTAATCATTTGTGTGCTCTTACTACAATACAGTCTCTATTCCATATGTTATTTTCATACTCTTCTTGGTTATCACTAGATTAAATTTCATATGTGGAACGTAATGTACAATAGTCTCATTTCAAGGTCATGTTGGAAGCCCGATACATATAACTATTTGGGGATGAACGTATATGAACAAACTATAATTAAGTAGAGAAATTCCTTTAGACCTTTGTTTTAAATCAAACACATGAATTTTTGCAAGAATATATATATGTGCATTTGTAATTAAAAACAAAGAGATTTAGGGAAAATTTTCTCACCTATTTTGTTAGAGTTAGAGTTGTATTGTTTTTTAAAATTAAAAGTTTTATATTTCCACTTAAAGAAATCATCAATGTATCCTCAGACCTCTATCACAATAGGCAGAAATCAACAATGTCTCATCAAACCTCTATCATAGTGGGTGGCTCAATAGTATGTTGTAGCTTATAATAAAAACAATGTAAACACAGAAACACATACAAATTAAATTAATCTCACTTTAGAATGTAAATAAATAGGTAATGCATACCCATGTTAATAGTAGAATAGGCATGAGCTCCATGACAATGGGTTTTATTGTATGAAAATGATAACATTTATTCTTTTTACAAGGAAAAAATGATAACATCCTTTCTTTTTACTATCATGGTATGGGGAGACAATGCATAAAAGCAATGACGAGTAGAGCATATTCTAAAAAGTTTATTTTCCCTTCAATTGAAAAAATATGAAATGATCTTCATTTTAGATTTGATAGGTAATTTTTTATTTCAACTTTTGTTTGCAAGGGAAATAATTGTATGTCCTTCTATGATGGGCTAGAGAGCTCTTGACGAGCAACGACGACTTCAATTTTGATCCCTGATTGCACACATACTTCTAATTCACTCTAATTAACTGAATATATTTTACACTTAGATGTGGGGAGGGTTCCATAAGTTTTCCCCATTCAATCAACAAACAACAACAAGAAATCATCAACCAACAATAGAATTTGCCAACAAAAATTAGGATTCTTTTTTTTCCAACCTATCTCTTACTAGAGATTGAGAGATCACCCCCAAGTCTTTAATTAATAAAATTGACTATGTTAGTTAAGTATACCTCCCTTCAAGTGAATCCATGAAAATTCCATCACTACATGTAGTATTTAATTAATAAAATTGTCTATGTCAGTTGAGTATACTTACCTCCTCAATATCCTAAAACCAATTCAGAAATCCCTTCAATTCAATCAATGAAACTTATGTCCACTTAAAAAATCCCTTCAATTCAATCAATGAAACCTCTGTCACTAATCCCTTCAAGTAAATCGATGAAAATTCCATCACTTTAATTAATAAAACTAACTATGTCAGTTGATTTTACCTATCTCCTTCTCAATCTCCTCAAACTAGTTAAAAAATCCCTTCAAGTCAATCAGTGAAACTTTCGTCACAACATGTAGAGAATAGTTATTCCAACATGCAACAATCCAAAAAAGTTCATAATACAATGGCTTTCTTCCCCCCTTGAATAATTCCATAATACAACATGCAACAATTCAAAAACATCTATTCTAACATGTAACAATCCAAAAGATGTCCATAATACAATGGCCTTCTTTCCCCCCTTCTTCCCCTTAAGTAGACTCCATTCAACCATTTAAATATTGCAGCAACCTTTTTTTCCTTCTTCCTCTTCAATGACTCCATTCAACTATTCAACTATTGTTTTTAGTTGTGTTACGGGGTAATATTTAAAATGGTTGGGAGGGAAGTTTCACACTCTTTCCACTCAAGTTCAAATTCTTAATGAGACATTGTTTTGTTGTGTCTTGATTGAAAGGATAGTTGTCAAGTTTCTTGTTAGGTGTGGCTTGTACGAGTTTCCTAGGTTTAGGATCGAGTTTCCTGTTAGGTGTGGCTTGTAGGATTTTCCTAGATCTACAAGACAACATTACTATCATTAGATATGTACTACACCCATAACATAAAATGCATATATTAATAACCTATTATTATTGTGATATGAAATAATGGATAAATCTCGCACCTCCACTACTAAAAAAACATAGTGCATCCCACACTCTTACATGCTCTAGTTGTAATTCATGTAGGCCTAATGCACAAACAAAAGCATGTGGGGAACTACATACACCCCCTTTTCAAGGAAACTTATCTGAATGTTACTTTTTCTCAAAACGTTATGAGAAATATTGATGCATAACCTTTTCCTTCTAATAGTTAGTGGAGTGTGGGATATACATAACTATGCATCAAATCAAACAACTCACAATGGTTTACTTATAATTTTCCCTTGACCTTGCTAAATTAAAAATATATATATACTTCTCTTTACTATATTTAGAAATCTTCTTGCGAAGCGTTGTTCATCTGCTCAAGACTAAACTGCTTTCAATAGAATGCTATATTTTCCATTGATACTTAGAAGTGAAATTGGACCTTCATCATTCCATCCTTCCTTTCACCTGTACTACGCTTTCAATGTGCACTCTGATAATATAAGTGGATTTCTTGCGTTGGGTAATTTTAGATACAAGTAGCTAATCTATAGCTATCAATTCCTTGCACATAGAGATGACTCATCCACTCCATGAGTCACATCTCATCTTATGATATCCTTTCTCTTCTCTTGCGACAACTTCTTTTGCTTTCACTACATTTATAACTTCAATTCTATGGAGTCCCCCTTAACTCCATGTGCATGCTATGCCATTCCTCACCTATTGGCTTCATGTCCCATGCAATAATCCTTGTTGATTCACCTTTGCAAGTCATTCGGAATCCGTAGCATCTGAATACCAAATCCTTCTCTACTCTTCTTGAGTCCTTTTTCATCATTTCCTTACATGCTATGTAGCCCCGCACTTCCCTCTTGTAACCTACTTGGTATCAACAAAACAAAAAACCTCGCTCTGATACCAATTTATAACGTACCCATCACCATCAATCCAAAAATTTGCTTGGAAACCAAAATATAATGTACCCATCGACCTAGGTACCTCTAAATTCACCTTCTTGGGCAAATTACAAATTTCTGTTACCATCATTTAATTAATCAAGAAACATGAAACCAATGCATGAAATTAACAAGAACATGCTAAACCATAAAATAAATGATCAACATGCCATGCACATCAATAACATCAAGCATGCACAATATAAATACATTTCATAGATAATAAATACACATCGAAATATAAATTACTCAGAAAACATAGAGAGCACTTTTCTTTTCAAATAAACATTTACCAACTAGTTGTAGATGTTAGATGTTCCACCCAACCATAGACATTATTTTTCTAACTCTCAACAACAGGTCACCCATGAGCTAGGGATATGAATCCACAATGATGTTTCCTAGCTCGACTCTAACACACACAACTAGTTATCAATCTCTCACACTTTTCCCAACCACACAACAATCCTAGTTTATCAGTTCTCTTCCTCTTCAGCTTGCACAACCCAAAGAAATGAACTCATTTCTTTATGATGCAGTCCCTTAGGCTATTCCACTTCTTTTCTAGGGCTCCAATGCTACTAGTCAGGAAATATCAATGCTGTAAACTCCAAGGATTATCAATTTTGGATAGTTCTCTCTCAACTGCCATTATTCTAATGCACACATGAATCCATTCCTTTTTGGAATAACCCACAATTACTTACAACCAATGATCAATGGCTCGTTTCCTTCCACAATTATTTTCCCATGCTCAGACCAAGACAAATAATGAGAACGAATGAACGAGGAGTGAATAACAATGAAATGAGTAGCCCAAAATGAATGAGTGATTAACCCCCAAACAACCCAAAAGAGGGGTTTCTATAATTACTTGCAATAAATCACCACATGGCCTTCCCCAAGAAGTTAACGTAACCACTTTTCGCAACTAAAACTAAGATGGGCGAATAAAATAGTAATAAAAGATGTAGCCCCTGTATCCCCCTCTCTCATGGAATCATAACCCCTCTCTTTACTTGTTCATCTTGCACCCATCGATGTATTTTATTAATATATTCAAAGCCTTACATTTATAGGCACTTTAGCCTTTCAACTTTATAGGCACTCTGACCTTTCATAATAAAAAAATGCATTATTAACCCGGGGACTCAAAACTGGGGTATTACATTCCCCTCCCCCTTATTTTGGCACTATTCTTAGTGCATATACACAAGATATAAATCAAAATTATAGAAGTCTTCAAAAATTCACGGGTACTCTTCCCACATGGCATATTCATGCTCCCAAGTAGATTTTTCAAGATCGTAACAAGTCCATTGAACCTTTACCAATCATATGGCTTGATTCTGGGGCACTTTGATCTTCATGTCCAATATTTTCACCGCATGGACCTGAAATTCTCTTTCTTGCTCCACCTAAATCATATTCCAATCAATAACATGGTTAGGATCATGTACACACATTTTCAACAGAGAGACATGAAATAGATTATGCACATTCATGGAAGCAGGAAATGCAAGTGTGTATGCAACATGCCCTATTTTGTCGAATATCTCAAATGGACCATAGAATATGGATGTAAGCTTTGTAAACTACTCAAATTCAATGAACTCTTCTTGGGATTCACTTTCAAAAGCACATGCTCTCACACTTTAAATTCTCTAGTAGTCTTGTTCTTATCTTCATAACTCTTTTGTCTATCTTGTTCTTCGTTCAAATTTTTCTTAATTTTAACCATCTGATCTTCCATATCCTTGAGCAATTATATCCCAATTACTACTCTGTCTGTTGGGTTGTCCCAACTCACCGGAGTATTGCATTTTCTACCATACAAAGCTTAAAATTGGCTCATCTTCAATGAAGCTTGATACCCATTATTATAGGCAAACTCAACTAAATGCAAGTAATATTCCCACTTAGATGGATTATTCATCACATGCCTTCTCAACATGTTTTCAATAACTTGGTTGACTCTCTCTGTCTTCCCATATGACCGTGGATGGTATGTTGTGCCAAAATTCAAATTTGTACCAAATCCTTTAAATAATCCCCTCTAGAAATTTGAAGTAAACTTTATATCTTTGTCTGAGAGAATTTCCTTAGGTATTCCATGCAACCTAGCAATTTCCCTCATGTAGATTTCTGCAATATCAGTTGTTGTTTGAGTAATTTTTACAAGAACAAAATGAGAAACCATTGTCAATTTATGCACCACTACCATTATTGAATCATGTTTCCTTGTTGTCCTAGCCAATTTAGTAATAAAATCAATGGTTACCACTTCCCATTTCTTCTCTGGAATTGGCAATGGTTGTAGCAAACCTGCTAGGTGTCTATGCTCAGCATTCACACTCTGACATTCCATACATTTGGGAATGTAATCAACAACATCCTTCTTCATTCCTAGCCAAAATTTTTGGCTTAGTATTGCTACAATTGTTTTATGGTAACTGGGATGTATGGCATATGGAACATTATGCATTTCTTTTATTACCAAATTCCTAAGTTCTCTGAAGCTAGGAACATAAATTGTGTTCTTATGCATAAGTACTCCATATTATTTCATCTTATATTCTTTTAATTTATGTTGTACATTTTCTTTCTGTAAACTTTATTTTACATGTAGGTAATGTTAGTCTGTAACAACAACATCTAAAATTATGCTCTTTAAATATGAACTATTCATACTAATGGTTGTAGCATGCATGGGATGTACTCTTCTGCTGAGTGCATCAACAAATTTATTTTATTTTCCTTTGATATGCTTGATGTCAAAGTCATATTCACTTAAAAATTTCAACCATCTTGTCTACCTGAAATTCAAAGTTGGTTTCTCAAAAAGATATTTCAGACCACTATGATTTGTCCTTATTTCAAATTTATTTCCCATGAGGTAATGCCTCCACATATTTAATGCATGAATTATAGCAACAAGCTCCAAATCATGTGTGTCATAATTCCTCTCATGTTCCTTAAGATTTATAGACTCATAACTAGTGACATGTCCATTCTGAGTGAGGAATCCACCAAGTCCTTCCTTGCATGCATCTGTACATATCAAAAAATTCTCATTTGGGTCAACAATATTCAAAATAGGTGCACTAGTAAGTAATTATTTCAACAAATTAAAATTTTATTCACACTCTGTTGTCCATTCAAACTCAATTCCCTTCTTTTGTGAAGAAGTGATGGGATGAGAAATCTTAGAGAACCCTTCTATAAATCACTTGCAGTATCCAGATAATCGCATGAAAGATCTGACTTCTGAAATGTTCCTAGGTGTTGACCATCCTCTAATGGCCTCAATCTTCTCTATATCTACTGCTATGCCTTCTTCTTAAATAACGTTCCCAAAATAATGGATCTTCTCCTCATAAAAAGAGCACTTACTAAGCTTGGCATAAATATGATGTTCCCTTACTACATGTCGTACCAACCTCAAGTGATGTTCGTGTTCGTATTCTAATTTAGAATAGATAATTATGTCATCCAAGAACGCAATGAAAAACTTATCCAGATAATTTCTAAATATGTTATTCATCTAGCACATAAAGACAACTAGTGTATTGATCAGTCCAAATGGCATCACTACAAATTCATAATGTAAATACCTGGTTCTAAAGGTTGTCTTATTGTTGCCTTCTTCCTTGACTCTGACCTGGTGGTAGCCTGATCTCAATTCTATCTTTGAAAATATCTTTGTTCCTCTTGGCTTATCAAAGAGGTAAAAAATTATGAGTAGAGTGAGTTTTTTCTTCAAAATGGATTTATTTAGCTGTCTAAAGTCAATACATAACCTCAATGTTCCATCCTTCTTTTTACCAAAGAGTATTGGTGCTCCCAAAGGTAAAACACTTGGACATATGTAACTTTGTTTCAAAAATTATTCTAGTTGCATTTGTAATTCTTTTAATTCTAGTGTACTCATTTTGTAAGGGGTTTTTGACATTGAGGCAGGTATTGGTACCAAATCAATAGAGAAATCTATATCCCTTTTCAATGGTAATCTTGGTATTTCTTGGAGTATCAAACTATTGCAATATTGAATAATCTATGAGACTTGTGCCTTTGGTATTTTATATCTCCTCCACATGAGCTACATACAATTGAGAACCTTTCCTAAAACATCTCTTCAACTATAAGGATGAAATCTCCCCGATAGAAATGGGTCTTGGAATTCCTTTCACAATGCTCTATTTTCCTTCTTCATCAAGACATGTAAATGTTTTGTTATGACAATCTAGGACAACATGATGCTTGTCCAACCAATCCATTCCAATTATGATATCGTAAGATCCTAATGGTATGATATTCACATCAACACTGGTATTCACTCCATTCATATTTATTGGACAACCTTTGATAGTCTCATTGATCCTTCTTTTGGTTCGAGTGGCTAGCTGGACCAAACTTGATTTTTCAAGCTTACTTTTCTTCAAATGAAATACTTCCACTATTTTAGGATTAATGTAACTATGGTTTTCTCTTGAATCAATTAAAATAGAAACATGCTTATTAATGATCTTACCTTCCACCTCAATCAGATGGGATTGGTGTTCTACTTGTCAATATTCCAAGGCTTCATATATTCTTGGAATATTTATTCCCATGTATTCTACTGCAGTAGCCTCTTGGATGTTGTGCAATGTCCTCATATTGTCTTCTCTATGAGGGAAATCCTTGTACATGTGATCTTCTTTACATCCCCAACATTTGATTGGTGGCCTACCCCTTTTTCACAAGGAGTCTTCCCTCTTGGATTCATTCTTAGTAGGTTGATCTTGAGGATTTGTATTAGGATTTTTTCCATTGAAAGGAGGTTTTAATCCCTTCCTTCTCTGATCATATTTCTCCTTCTTCTTATCCTTCCAATATTTCTGCAAAGATTCTCTGCCCTTTCCCTACTCATACATGTAATTATCCTTTCTAATGGTCTTTGTCAAAGTTATGAGCTCATAATATTGAATCTTATCTTTATAAAAGAATGGAAGTCCACTCAAAATTTTTTGTATCTTCACCTTCTCATCCTTGATAAACCTCACATACTTCAGCGATCCCAATAAATTATTTTCATATTATCTCATGGTCATGCTCCCCAACCTGAGTTCAAAGAAATCTTGCATCTTCTTGTCATAGTAGTGCTCTGAAAGATACTCCCAAAAACATTTCCTGAACTGCTTCCAAGTGATTATACTCTCATTAATGTGCTTAACTTGCTTCAACAAATCCCACCACATAACAATTTTTCCATGCAAACGGTATGTGACAATCCTGGATTCTAGGTTGGATGAGTAGTTGTGCAACTGAAAATACTTCACGATTCCAAGTAATCAAGGTTTAGCATCATCTTTCCTTTCTCTTTCATCATCAAAGGATGGTGGCTTAAGCTTCCTCAACTCTCCTTGCAAGCTGCCCAACTCATATATTCTTCTTTGATGTCTAACAAGAGACACTTCTGGACTGCTCCTTGAATATTCAGATGCATAAAACTTCCTTGTTGAGTAAGGAGGTGAGTGATTTATATGAATTCTACTATAACTTCTTGAATGGATGGGTCTTCTATAGTTATCTCTTCTTTCATGATGTCTTCCTTCTTCCTCGTGTCTTGATCCTGATCCATTATTTGCTTACCTCTGCAATTGATTTAGGATTTGCATCATTTGAACATTTATTTTTTCTCCTCCTGTGCTTTCATTATCCTCTCATTTTTAGCTCTATAAATTTTCACTTCCATTCTCATACTTCTCATAGTCTCTACCAATTCTACTGGTTCCACTATGCTCCTATGACCATTAGATTCTATCTCATCACTACCCACACTGATATTTTGGCCTTTGGTGTCTCACTCATGACTATAGGATCTTTGTGTATCCTCCATAACTTTGATATGCAATCCCGGGCTTGAATTGATCTTCTTATACCTATAATTCTGAAAAATGTGAAAGAAACCATTTTTGTTAGAATTATGCATATTATAAAAATTTGTCAATTAATGCTACATGTTCTTTTCTATTCAATTCATGAAGAGTTATATCACATTCCTCCCAATTATACTAATTCTAGGGTTTTCTTCTCTAAATCATATTTCCAATGACTATTCATGTGCCTCAATATGATCTCTGATTTGAAAGTTATGGCTTCTTGAAAAAGCCATTTTCACCCCAAGTATACACTTCCTCCACTAGTACAATTTTACTAGAAGGTCAAATTTTGTCAACTGTAGAAGAAAATACATAAATAACCAAGAAAATTTTTGTATCGAGAATTGATAATACTCATAATAATAAACACATGAAAAACATTCATATTCTCCATTTGTCACTCCAGTAATATTATACAACAATCTGGAATCTGCAACTTTGTCCTTTTTACAAAATTTTCCAAGAGTTTTTAGCAAAACTAGTCATTTCTCAATATCCGCACTTCTGGAAAAACTTCACTAGACCAAAGTTTCTTATATTGATGATTTTATAAAATGTCAAGTAATAAAATTTTCTATTTTTGTGATTTGGGGTCACCTTTCCTCTGAAAATCCCAAAAATCCCCCAAAAGTGGCTTGGAATAGTGGATTTTGGCCTATTTCAGCATCTCCATCCCAAAACCCTTAGAATTTATTCAATTCCTTCATGGTTTATTTCCATGTATGGTATCCAAACTCTCTACAAGAATTTCAACTTAATCTTGATCTCTGTCAATGATCTAGACCCAGATCTTTAAAAACCACTATTTTGCAATTTTTGACTAATTCAAGCAGAAATGGACAATAGACTTCTCAGATAATCTTGTATCCATCCTTACTATGGAAATAATCCATAAGTTTCATCTCAATCTAACTTAATATTCTCTAGTTATGGCCAAAATAAGAAAATATCTTGATACCTATTTTTTTTTCTTCAAACTATAGGATAGTCTTGCCTACATGTCAATCTGTTGATGTGGCATCAATGGAAGACATGGAATTGATGTGGAACTAACATGGCACTGATGTGGCATTGACATGGAACTGACTTTATTCTCCTAGATTTTATTCTGAGTTTGATTTGGTTGGCAAACTTCGGTCATTGGGCCATCGGGGAAATGCTTCCCCTTCTCTCTTTTCTATATGCTTTCGGTACAGTCTGGTCGGTGGAATTTACCCACTAGGCCACCAATCACGAGGGGAATTCTTCTCCTTATCTCATTTCTATATTATTATGGTATGGTCCACCAGGCCACTGGTCAACTCACTAAACTTCCATTTGACTCCGGTTCGGTCCACTAGGCGACCAATCACCCTGCCGAACTTCCATTTGACTTTGGTATGGTCCACCAGTCACCCCACATAAATTACATTCGACCCTATTCTAGTCCATCGATCACCTCTCAAAACTTCCATTCGACTCTGGTCCGGTCCACCGGCCATTGGTCAAAACACCTCCGACTATCTTCATTCCCAAGTGGTTTGTAGTCTAGCAAATGAATTTTCTCATGGGGTCTTGAAATCTACATCACTCTTCCAATGGCATGTGGAAGTGATAAGGACCTATCACAAGGATATATATGGCATGTATGGTCGATTACTAGGCACTGAATAGGCATAATTATGGGGCACTGGGGTGACAACCAAAAGTTATACTACGTGCAAGCTCCACAGGGTTCAATGGCTCTCTCTACTTCACGCACAAGTAACAAAGGACTCAATGTTAATTATAAATAGGTCACATGAACCCTTCCCCATGCATGTGAAATACAATAAATAAAACAGATCATAGATCGACAGTTGGGGATCCATGTAGAGGCTATAACAACGATTGTTGAGTGCTTGTCTTCCGAGAGTCATAACTTTTGATCCTGATGCCCAAATAAAGAAAAGAATGGCTCATTGGAAATTCAGGGCTATGGAGATTAACTTGGGAATATTTTCCATGGTTGGAATGATAGTGTTGAAGTAAAATATTCTCTTCCCTGACACAATCTTATAGCAATAATTTTCACCCAAAATAAAAACTCATCCAAACAGCTTCTTATTGTCATGTAGCAGGCCCTTGCAAGCCCAATGTTGTAACCTACAAATCTGATACCAATCTGTAACCTACTTGGTAACAATACAACAAAAAACCTTTCTCTCGTAACAATCTATGATGTACTCATCACTAGAAAATCCAAAAATTTGCTTGGAAACCAAATTGTAATGTGCCCAACAATCTGGGTACCTCTAAATTCTCCTTCTTGAGAAAATTCCAATTGTTTGTTACCATTATTTAATTAATCAAGAAACACGAAATCAATGCATGCAATTAATAAGAGCATGCTAAACCATAAAATAAATGATCAACATGACATGAACAACAATAACAACAAGCATGCACAATATAAATACATTTCAGAGATAATAAATACATAACATAATATAAATTACACAAAAAACATAGATAACTCTTATCTTATCAAATAAACATTCACCAATTGGCTATAGACATTGGACATTCCACCCAACCATAGAATTCAATAACAGGTCACCCCCTAAGCCAAGACTATGAATCCACAAGGATGGGTCCTAAGACAACTCTAACACACACAATCAATGATCAAGCTCTCACATTTTTCCTAACTACAAAAAAAATCCTAGTTTACCATCTCTCTTCCCCTTTAGCTCACACAACCTAAAACAAATGAACCCCTTTCTCTGCAATGCAATCCCTCAAGTTGTTCCACTTCTTTTCCAAGGCTCCAGTGTTATTGGTTAGGAAATATCAATGCTAGAAACTCCAAGGATTCTCAGTTGTGGACAATTCTCTCTCAATTTCCATTATTCTCATGCACACCAACATCCATTCCTTTATGAAATAATCCACAATTACTTACAACCAACAAGCAATGGCTCTTTCCTCTCATAATTATTTTCCCATGCCCATACCAAGACAAAGAATGAGCAATAATGAATGAGGAAAGAATAAAAATGAAATGAGTAACCCAAAATGAATGAGTGATTAACCACTAAACAACCCAAAAGAAGGGTTTATATAATTACATGCAATAAAGCACCACATGGTCTTCCCCAAAAAATTCATGTAACCACTTTTCCCAACTAAAACCAAGATGGGTGAATAAAATAATGATAAAAGACTTAGCCCCTTTATCCCCCTCTCTCATGGAATCATATCCCCCTATCTTTTTCCTTGTCCATATTACATCCAGTGATGCATTTTATTAATATATACAAAGCCTTGGATTTCTAGGAACTCTAGCCTTTCAACTTTACAGGCACTCCAACCTTTCATAAAAAAAAATACATTATTAATATGGGGACTTGTACAAGATGCTTCAACCAATTGTACAAGATTTGAACTACTTCCTTGCCAATGAACCTTGGGATTACTCTAGAAAAAACCCACACATTTCTCATCATGTAGTCTTGTCATCTTGCTAGAAATCCTTCACACAACACACTCTACTTGAGTATTTCTCTACTTACTAACAATGTTTTTGCTATTAAAATTCAGCCCCGATTTATTTTATAGGTTATGCACTTCTGATGTGCCTCTATACCTCAACATAGGAACTATAATTATTATATACACTCTTTCTAACCCAATACTCACTTTTGACCTACACCTATGTCATTTGGAAATGTTTCTCCAAATTTTGACATTATTTGGAAAAATATTCACATTGAGTAGTTACATGGTTCATGGAATCCAATTCCACTTTTTCCTGCAACTTTATGAGAAACATGATGCTATCCTAGAGAAATTATACCTTATGTCATGTTGTCCCCTAGATTACCTTTCCAATGGTTGTATTCATGCCTCATTCTGATTTATGAGCTCCAAGTTATGGCTTCCTAAAAATCCCATTCTGCTCAATGTTGTCCTTCAAGACCACTAGTTACCTTCATTCTTATATCTTGAGAAACATCCAGTTCAACACTCAAATTGGAGTGGATATATGAATCCCCTACCAAATATCTTTCTAGTGACTACTTTCTTTCTCAATTCTGAGCATTGAGCATAAAGTTATGGTCACTTGAATATTGCTAATTTTACCCCTTTTTGTGCACCTTTCTTCCTCGTGCAAACAATCTCAAACACCAACTTTTTCCACTCACCGGGGTAAATTTTTTGAGAACCAATAAACATTTTCTATGTGATACACATAATATTGCTGAATCTGAATTCACGACAACTCTCATTTCATCAAATTGATGCTCCAGTAAAAAACTACAACAATATGGAAATGACAACTTTTCCCCTTTTTGCACTTTCTCAGCTTAGCAGTTTTAGCCCTGATTAAGGATCCCAAAGCCAAATACTTTGGAATTTTGACAGAATCCATATTGAATATCTTCATGGCTACCTTTTGAATGATCTGTCAAAATTTCACCTTCATTCAGGCTTCGGGTTGATAGTTATGGCCCACAAAAGTTTTGATTGTTTTCCCATTTTTGGCCCTGTATGCTACAGGTGTCTTCTTTATCTTCCTATGCATTTTTATGTACCCATATTTCAAATATGGTTCCATGGCTAACTTCTATGGTCCATTATATTTCCATAGACTACTCCTGAGCCTCAAATTGACTTCTAAGCAAGGAGTTATTCCATCTGGAAACAAACTGGTACTAAAATTTTACCTTGCACTGTCTCCATTGTAACTTCCTCATACTAGCTCTATTTTGCATCCGAAATATCTCATTGGAAAGATTTCAATGAGATATTTCTTTTAATTTTCAAAAATTGTATGTACTAATTACGCCGAAAGGCGTATACCTATTGACAATGGGCAGATTTAATAGGGGTTTAGTGCTTAATAAGTTTTCTATGGATAGGATTAAATATGGCTGGAATATTCTTAGTAGTCACACAAAATAAATGGCTGTGATTTCAATCATTAACTTTATAGCTATTATAAAGACATCCGTTTATGTGTTTACTTTTTTACATTTACCTAATCATATTTAAAAATTACTTTGATCACTCACTGATTGCCACGATTAAATAATTAACCTTTGAATGACCACGTTTAACCTTTGAATGACCACGTTTAAATTATTAGAGAATATTGGATCGCCAAACACACTTGTATGAGCATTTCATTTTCATTTAGCTTTCCGCGGATCATATTGGATGAGCGTTTCATATTGGATCGTCGTTTCTACAAGTGCGTGGTAATCTATGATGCCAGGCGTCCTAAGACGCAATGACAGGTGGAATAATAGGAACCCGCAACCCAATCGATTGCCTGTGATAGGACTGTGTTATGATAATAATTGTGATTGTGGTCGCAGAGTCGAGAACAATAATGGAATATTTGGCTAAGAAATACCAAAGACATGGGGGTAGCTGCGATCTGTTGGGAAGAACATAGGTAGAGAAATCTTTCGTGCATTTCAATTACCATCGAAACCTTTCGTAAATCTGTCTTACATGATGCTTTTACAAATCGATAGAAGAAGATGAGATGCGTTGGGACAACCACAGATACGTGTGAAATAAAGACTTTAGATCTGCAAAAAAAGAAAACCACATTAATGGCCGATTAGGGTTTCTGTGAAGGAATTATTTTCTAAGTGTTATCGGTCGATTAGGGTTGTTGTATTCGTTATTATTATACAGCTTAATTATCTTCCCTTTGATTTTTCTCTGAGGCCTAGTAGACGGAATAGGTGTTGTTCATTGAAAAAAATATCAGATTTAAGATATCATATTTTTTTTTAATTTTTCTGAAATCTCCATTGAATAATCTCGTCCATACTGGACACAAAAGTAGAGTAGAAATTTGTAAAATTCTTTTATCAACTATATAGATTCGAGTTCTGGTCTCACTGTTAAATTTACTAAGGAATAAATTTTGATTTCAAATTGTTAACAGACATGCAAATAATTCGTTTTGAACTCTGGCTAGAACGCCATTGTGAATTTTGAATTGTTTATGACAGTGTTTTATTTTCTGGATCATATGGAGGCGTCCGTTTCATTTTATGGTTCTGTGGTGTCAATTACCAGCCAACACCTTTCGGCGTTCACCAGCCACGAGTTTGTGGCTGTGCTAGTAGTACATACAAATCTTGTGATATTGACTACGTAAACATGTCGTTTTGGCCCTCAAAATGGCCCCGTAAGTTGAAGACCTTCAAATTCCTGAAACAATTCATGGAAAAATGATTGATTTACTGTTGTAATAGCTCGCCAAATCGATCTGATCCTGATCTTGGAAATATGACTGACATTGCATGTCACGTGCCTACCATGCCCACATGTCATCGTTTGATTTGGCCTTGTCCTCATCCACCGACCTCCTCCATCGGCCATCGGCCAAGCCTTCTGCAAGCCTGGGAGATTTCCTTTGTGGTCTTTTCCTCGCGAGTTATCAAAATCATGAACCTAGGATTTACCTGTAAGCCGCAACCTAAAATCTTGGTGGACTCTTCTTCGCGGATGTTTCCACACGAGATGCAACTTAACCTTTCCTTGTGTTTTTCCTGCAGCCTGCGACCTGACAACCGATTGGATTCCTTCATGCGTACTTTCTCCATGAAAAGGTCAAGTTAATACATATTTATATTCTTTCGTAGCCCACAAACCATGATCCAATTAGATTCTTTCACACAGACTTCCTCTGCGGACATGTCAACTTACATGATGTTATGTTTTATATGTGATCTGCAACGAACAAGCCTTTGCGACCTTTTACCTTTGCGAGGTGGTTGAATTAACACACCATAAGTTTCCCTATGGGTCATGGCCCGCAATACTTTGCGAGATTTTACCCTCGTGGACTCTGATGAGGCACATAAATGTCATCTTTTTACATCCTCTTTTCTCTATTTTTAATTCATTTTCGCCTACCTATGACCCTATATTAGTCCGCTCTAATGTTTGTGTGTGATATTTAGACCCAAAGTATCTTTCATTGCATTTCCTTAGTATTTCTTATGAGTTATGGTTAAATATTAGAGAAATAACATATTTTGCATTTATCTTTGAAAAATTGGTTAGTATGTTGATTGTTGCAAAACCATGTGTCATTCTTGTTACTCCTACAATAAAAAATGTTCGAAGTGGGTACTTGAGATTTTTAATGTGGGGCATCATAATGTCAACACAAGCCCATCCTCAAAATATCTCAACAACCTAGATCATACTTTTTGAGAAATTGACATTTTATCATTTGCTACAACACCAACAACAATTGTCGCAACACCAACACAGTTGTTGCAACACTATCACTACTCCATGGATAGTAGTATGGCTCCACATAAATCAATCATCGACCACCACCAACCATGGAAAATATATTCAAATATAAGTTATATGGTTTAATTATGAATAATGGATTTTCCATTTGCATAAATCCATTTTTCTACAATTTCATATTTTTCAATTTAATATGGGTAGCTACAATTTATTTGTTAGTTATCTTGAATTATGATTTTAATAGCTTGAAGACAAAGGAGGCAGTTTGTTGGTTGATATGGGTGCAAATTTTATTTTCCACACATGATTTGAACATTTCCATGGAAGATATTATGGATCTAAGAAGTCAAACATTATTAAAATCCATTTGGGATGTGTTTTGACCAAGTTGTTATAACCTACAAATCCAAATTAGAATTTGACTTCAAAGGAATCCTAAATTCAAGAGTTAGCAAGAATCTTGGAATTCTTAGACTAGTTTGAATTAGATTAGTTTGCTTTCATTTCTTGCAATTTAAATTATATTCAATCGAGGTTACAACATTAAGTTCTTCTTGTTAGAACAAGATTTGCCTCACCCTATGCAATCTTGTAGAGAGGGCCTTATTCTATTCCCCCATGCAGACTTACTTTCGCTGATGATAAAACCCAGAGACAAAAATATAAAATTTTCCACTTGTACGCATATTGCACCCTATACAACAAGCGTATACACAGGCTGCTCCACTACAACACATGTACACTGGGATTTGTTCCAAAAAATCAAAATTAAATGTCGGGTTTCCATGTCACGATAGGAGATCTCTGATCCTTGGAATTCCATATACTTGAAACATTCCGACTTGGCCCTTCAGTTGCATTTTGAAGGCTATAAAGAAGCCAATTCCGAGCTATGGAAAAAGAGGAGAGAATTCAACTTTGAGAGCAAAGTTACTCTGGAGAAATTATTTACTTCATATTGAGTCTGCATCCCTTTATCGTTTAAGTCTGAACACAATGTTCATCCCCCAATCTCTTCCCTTATTGATGGAGAACCTCTTTGTCTCCTTTATATGAGCTTGCCTTTGGTGGAGGATTGAAGTGGTGGAGGCCCAATTGGAAGGAACTCAGTTTCTTGGTTCCGAACCATGCCGACACAGAAGTCTGTAATATTTTCACTTCTGTTGATCATTTATTAATAGAAATACTCCTTTCCCATCCAATTGATATCTTGCGAATATATGTATTCTTATACATGGGAATATTTGTTATGTATATTGATGGATTATGCTATCTAATGTGCTAACCTTTTATATTTCCACCATATGCTTGTTTTTTCTTGTTTGTTGAGAACTTGTGGCAGGTATATAGCTTTGGGTTGAAGTTCTCAACGATGGACATCATTGAACATCTGGACGAGGTAGGCCTCTTTCTTATCTTACTTGCACATTGGTTTATATATCATATTTTTGGAATGGAGTTGATTTCTGCAGTCATTTCCATCTGTTGTGGTTCACCCTAGACATAGAGAGATTTTCTTCGTAACATAATTGGCAACCATACTGGGGATTGAATCTTCTTTCTTAGGGTTTGAATTACTTCTCTCCTTTTGATTGCTCTCGTTTCTATTGTGGTTCTTTCCGTATCATTGCTTGACAACTCCTGTTCACTCTAGGTCTAATTTTTCAGCCTTTCTCCCTTGCCTGGCCTTGTTTCAAAGCATATACGCACCTTTTTCCTTGACAGTAGCATATACATGCAGGATGTCTCACTGCAAGCTACGTATATACGCCTTGTTTTCCCAAACATTCACGTACACCCTTTTTCCTTGCATGTTTGCTTGGTCTGGTGTTTGTTGGGTAGGATTTGATGCTTGTTGACCATTCTTAGGTCCATGTAGTGCCTATTGAGTGCCTGTGGGATGACAGGAAACCCTCTTTTGATTGAATTTTTGGGCGAAGTTTTTCTCTTAATATTTTCATTGTTATTTTCCTTGTACATTGGGATGGGTGTTTCGCTGCTTGATATCCTTCTTGAGTTATCTCTTTTTTATACACAGTAGAGATATATATCAAGTTACTTTTTAGTCCATGCATTTTCAATTTTGATATATTGAAAATACAAAAAAAATAGGCATTCTGCATTGCTTGGCATTTTTGTATTTTGAGTTTTTATCATTAGCTTAGTGCATACAGTGAAAGATTGCATTTTTACTTCTGAATTGCAGAGTTGAATTTGAAAATTGCATCATTTTTAGAAGCATATCATACATTAAAAATTAAAGTTAGGACTTTGCATTATTTTCACATTTACTTTTCTTGCAGAGTCATAACACCATGAGTTTCATCACCATACCTTTTTGAGTAATCATGGCCATAAAATCAATGCTATAATTTAAAATTTATTAGTAACGATTTTATTTTCTAGGGTGCACAAACTAGCCTAGGATTTAGTGCCTTGGAATAGGATTTTGTGAGTAAAATTCTCCAAGGAAATTAAAACATCATATGTGTTTGAGTCAGGGAGTGGAGAAATCCATTGTATAATTGGTAAGATCAGGAGGCTTCGCTCACATCGGAGTTAATCATGAAGTCGCACGAAGTCAGTTGAAGGGATATCCCCCCGATACCTTCCTAGCATCAAAAATATTTCTGGGGATCTATTCGTATCTAGGGATCTTGTTAGTACCCTTACCTCTGTGAGAGGTGGTGATTTCGAGGTTTCGAGCTTTGCTACCCTGCCCATACGGTGGACCTGACTTATGATTGCTCGCATGTGCATCGGTTATACAGTGGTTTATTAGTAGCTTGACTTAGGTGTCTCATAGGTTACTTGTAGGGTTTATTCTGTAGGTACCCTGGGTCAGATAAGGGTTGGACAACACACAACCTTTATGGAGTATTACCTCTCTGGGAGGATCTGACCGATTGGTTGTTAAGCCCATGAGGGCCCTTATAACTAATTTTGTTACCTCCGATATTTAGCAGGGAGTCTCAGGTCCCTCTTGGGCGATACATACCTTCTTTAGGGAGGGAGGCCACTCAACCACTTTACCTGTTTACATGCATATTGGCCATTTGAATTTTGGTTTTCTATTTTATTACTAGTTGGCCTTAGGAGTATATACTGAGTCTTCATTATCATGGACAGTGAGTTCCTTTTGCTCCCTCATTTACTGCTACCCCCCCGATGATGTCCACTCATTTCATGGGGACGAATCCTTTCGCTTCGCATTATGGTATGCATAATTATAATACTCAGTCAATGCATTGGGTCTCTAATCATTTTTATCATGGTATGCTCGACATGTCTTCACACTTTCCATCCTCTATGAATCCTAGTTGTGGGTCTGGGGGAATGATGCCTCCCTATTATTCCTTTTCGTTTGGTGGGAGTCACATCCCCCAAACACCTCTTACGACAGGAGGTTGGAATCTTCCTTCCTATGAATTCACTGTTTTAGGAGCAAGTGCTCAAATGGGCGGTCATTCGAATTATTACACTCCATCCACCTATCCTTCTTCCGCTATGCAATTTCCTATGAACACTTTTCCCATGGCGGACTTCCGTATGTCCTCTGGTGTTACATATGGATGGAGTCATTATTATAGTATGGCAACCCCCTTTACAAAGTTCCTTCATATGGGGGCAACATATATCCTCACATGAGTAACCCTTGTCATGTCGCTTTCTCTTTGCAAGCGACTTCCTCGGTGACGATGCCCTTACAACCTGATATGAATCAATATGGAGGAGGATACTATATTTTTTAGCAGGGCCATGGTGTATACCATAGCCCTTCTTGGTATGCAATTTTTCAAAACCAATCTTTCCTTGGACCTTGTCTCTAATGTCGCAATTCATCACTGCCTCGAGTCTAGACACTGCTAGTCATACTGGAGCTCCATATCTCACCTCTGCTAGTCATGTTGGAGGTTGGTCGAAAAACTATGCAAGTCATGTTGAAGACCTGCATCCAACCGCCGCAAGTCATGCCGCGGGCACAAGTCCAGTCATTGTATGTCATACTGGCATTATATCACCAACCTCTGCTCGTCATGTTGGATATTGGTCGACAACCTCTGTGAGTCATGCTGAAGACCTGCAACCAACCACTGCAAGTCATGTTGGGGGCACATGTCTGGTCACTGCTAGTCACACTGCACATACATAACCAACCTTTGCTAGTCATGTTGGGAATCCATCGCCAACCTCTGCAAGTCATGTTGGAGATTTTCTACTAGCCTCTGTAAGTCATGCTGGGAACATGTCACCAGCCACTACAAGTTATGATGGGGGCATTCATATGATTGAAAAGCCTAGACATTTCAGATAGTCATGCCGATGCAATCATTGGTTGACACCCCTTTTCCTTTAGGGTTGATGCATCCTTTGACCTTGTTGTCTCACATCCTGTTCAACTAGTGGTCATGTTGACACAATATTCAATTGAAACCTCTCCTATGTTTGGGGGTGATGCATCTCTTGACCTTTTTTTCTCGCATCTTGTTCAACCAATGGTCGTGTCGATGCAATCTTCGACCAACAACACTCCTGTTTTTGGGAGTGACGCACCTCTTGACCTTGTTTTCTTGCATCCTATTCAACCAATGGTTGAGGAAGTGGTCATATTGATGCAATATTCGATCAACCCCACTCTTCTCTTAGAGAGTGAAAAGTCTAAGGAAGCGATCGTGCCGATGCAATTTTCGATCGATTTCGCTCTTCTGGTTCTGGCTCTATACCTTCTATGCCACATCCTTAACATTTCTAGTCTTGCACCTTCTAAGAAAGAGAGAGTTTTACTCTTCTCAAGTTCTCTCCCCACAAGTCTCAAAGAGATTCCCTTTGATTGGGATGGTCTCATTGGGTACCCAATTCCCCCACCTATGTCTTTTCCAGGAAGAGACAATATCCGATATATCACGGAGACGATAACCTCTGTTAGCACTTTGTCCTCCTCGACTTGGAGAGATTTGGGTTTTCCCAAGATTATGTCGGTTATTCGCAAGATACTAACATTCCACAGAAGGTCCACATGGGAGCCTTGGCCTCCCCTGCGACTTGCCTCCTAGAATCTCCCAAACGAGTCCAAGTTAAGCCCTTTTCTGACTCGTTCAAAAAAAGAAAATATTGTTGAGCGATTTGTCCCTTTCACGCTCGTTAATTTGGATCTGAAAGGTCACGAGTCTTAGTTAATCTCTTTTTAGACTCATTTTCAAAAATGAAAAGATTGCCAAGTGATTTGTCCCTTTTACACTCGTTAAATTAGACTTGAAAAGTTGTGAGTCTTAGTTGAGCTCTTTTTCAACTCGTTATAAAAAATAGAAAAGATCACCTAGTGAAATTTTCTTTTTCACACTTGTAAATTGGATTTGAAAAGACATCTATTTGGCACAAGTTTACCCCTTTTTCACACCAAGTAGACTATAAGATATAAAAAAAGAAATGTTTTGGCGTTAAATTGTGATTGCATCTCATGCCCTTTCTTGTAGTATTGAGCCTATAGTCGGTTCTCACTTTGCGTTATAAACCGTTTTCCTCAAAAGTTATGCATCCTCAACCAAGAAGAGCCTTGTTTATATCCTTCGCAATTTGACACCCTATACCTAGGAGGGAACATTCCCCGAGTGTCCATCTCCCACATGCATTTCCCTACATTGTGCATAGGTATGTTCCATTGCTGGAACTAGTTTTTCTTACTTGTGACACTCATTTCCTCCTTTGTATCATAACATTTATTTTTTTATGAAAAAATAAAAAAAAGATGGCCGGGAAGGGAGTATTATATTATGTTTGCAGCAATCATGTCTCCTTTGAATAAGAGCACAAAGTTATTGAGTCCTTTCATCATAATTTTGGGATTAGCATGGCCTTAGGAAGTTGAGCTCATTACAGAGTCTTCTCTACCGACTAGTTCTCTTACAGTCCCTATAGAGAATTTTTATTGATGCCTCCTACATATCATGGTTTCATCATTGGGTCTATGCTGTCAGAGTCCTCCGTATGTCTCATTCTTTTGTTCAAAGGAAGTCTGTTAACCTGCATCGGCCACTCCTCAGAACTCTTGACTTTGCATGTTGTCCATACCCTCAGTTTGTCTCAGAATCACATGATATTGTAGTCCTATCATGCACCCTGGCCCTACTTTCATCATTGGTAGGTAACCTTGAACCCAATATCGAAATTTCATCATTGGTCGTTGACTGGGTGGCTTCCATTATGTTTGATGGCAAGACATCTATTCACACATTGGGATTTGTGCAATGTCTTGGATTCCATTAGCCTTATTGGTGGTTTCCTTTCCTTTGTCAGTAGTTTGCATCATTGGCTGCTATTCAGAGGGTCTTTTTCGTGTACTGCTTTCACTTGGAACACGTGAAAAACGCATCGGGTCATTGGTTCATGAACTTGTTCTTCGTCTGATTTCCACCAAATCATGAAGCTCCTGCTTTGCTCTTCGTGCTGACTGATGAGAGATGCCTTAATGATCTCCTTTCAGTAGGTCTCCTTCCATCGACATCAACCCATTTATTCTGGAAACGGGACCTAGAGTCTTATGAGTACCTTGAGGCTTGTAGTCATTAGTGGCAGGCTCTCTCATCATCGACAGTTGGGAATAAATCAATGTCTCCCGATCGATGGATTATTTAGGTGTTCGACAACGAATCCTCTATTATCACTTGTAAGAATGTACTCGATGCCTTGATACCTACTTTCATTATCGGTAGTCTATCTCACGTTTGTTAATGGTATACCTCAATGACCGTTAATCAAATGATGTCTCATTGTGTTCGACCTCAACTCCTTTATTCACATGATGTAGACTTGCACCTTTGGCAGATCATGTAGAAGACTTGAAGACATCACTATGTGGCCACAAATTTCCTGAGCGGTTGCTTCCTTTTCATTGGACTGGTACCTATATGACTTCAACGATCATGGGAGATCAGATTGTACTCCATGGTATACAAATATCTTCATATTGGTTTTGAGACTGGTTCTATTGGGCCTTGTTCGTGACTATGACAATTATTGGCATCTAATCGCATTTGTTTTCCTATTCATGGCCATGGACACTTATTTGGTATATTTTCACATGGATCTACAGTGTATTTTTGGCAGCCATATATGCAAAGTTAGTGCAGAATGTAATGAGCAATTGAGTTCATCCAACTGGTTCTCTACCACTCCACTTATGGGTTATTTATAATGTATTTCGGCCATCGTAGATACTCCTCTGACCTCACACATTAGGGAGAATCTGTTAGAACAAGATTTGCCTCACCCTATGCAATTTTGTAGAGAGGGCCTTATTCCATTCCCCTGTGTAGACTTACTTTCCCTGATGATAAAATCCAGAGACAAAAATATATTTTTTTCCACTTTTATGCATCTTGCACCCTATACATCAAGCATATACACAGGCTGCTCCACTACAGCCCACGTACATCGGGATTTGTTCCAGAAAATAAAAATTAAATGTTGGGTTTCCATGTCATGATAGGAGATCTCTGATCCTTGGCCTTCCATATACTGGAAACGTTCCGACTCAGCCCTTTAGTTTCATTTTGAAGGCTATAAAGAAGCCAATTCCGAGCTATTGAAAAAGAGGAGAGAATTCAACTTTGAGAGAAAAGTTACTCTGGAGAAATTATTTACTTCATATTGAGTCTGCATCCCTTTTTCCTTTAAGTCTGAACACAGTGTTCATCCCCCAAGCTCTTCCCTTATTGATGGAGAACGTCTTTGTCTCCCTTATATGAGATGGCCTTTGGTGGAGGATTGAAGTGGTGGAGGCCCAGCTGGAAGGAACTCGGTTTCTTGGTTCTGAACTGTGCCGACACGAAAGTCTGTTATATTTTCACTTTTGTTGATCATTTATTAATATAAATACTCCTTTCCCGTCCAATTTATATCTTGCGAATATATGTATTCTTATCCATGGGCATATTTGTTATGTATATTGATGTATGATGTTATCTAATGTGCTAACCTTTTATATTTCCACCATATTCTTGTTTTTTCTTGTTTGTTGAGAACTTGTTGCAGGTATATAGCTTTGGGTTGAAGTGCTCAACGGTGGACATCATCGAACATCTGGACGAGGTAGGCCTCTTTCTTATCTTACTTGCACATTGGTTTATATAACATATATTTGGAATTGATTTGATTTCTGCAGTCATTTCCTTCTGTTTTGGTTCACCCCAGCCATAGACAGATTTTCCTCGTAACACTTCCTGAATGGTTGAATTAGATTAGTTCACTTTCCTTTCATCATGTGTGGATTTTATTTCCTACAGGTTGTAGTACCTTGCCAAAATTTGTGAATTGTCTATACTCTCCTGGAAAAAGTAATCATTGATGCTACGACTACATAAAAAAATAGTGGAAGCATAGAATGCCACTGACATATATAGTGCACGGTATCTCATGAGTTCCTGTAACAACCCCGCCGTTACAACAACAAAAGCGACATACACTAGGTAATTTTTTTGTTGTTGTTTTGCATTAGGAATTAAACATCACACTTAAATGCAACATCATCGACACATCATTCACATAGATTAATGAAAAAAAATTAATGCATTAACAATCAATTTCGACACAATGCCGACATATCATCACCATGAACCATGACACACATATCGATGTATTAACACATTAATTAACACCAACTCACATCATTGCATTCTATAATTAATATCGACGCATAATAGTATGAATCTTAAATGCTCAACCCATCTCATAGGACAATCATCAGATAACCACAAGATAACATAAGATAACATATCGAAACACAAGGATCATGAAGATAATCACAAGAATCACATAATATGCTACCCGCCCAACCTACCTTGCAAGGTTAGGACCTCCAGCACATATAAGCAATGCTCAATCCAAAGTTCCAATTGATTTTAACCAGTTAAGGTCTTAGGGCTAGCGACTGTTCTAAGGAATAAGGAGGTGTCTACATCCCACTAACACATTCAAGTCCCAACTAACTATGCTAAATCAACAACATCAACGATAATCAATTTCATCAATCCATCAATCCTAATCCACAATTAGACATGGTGCACGAGTAATCATTTGCATAACATATCATAAACCATATTAAATCCAAGGCACAAAATAATTTATCAGTTGTATTCATGGCGCAATCCCATTCGCAATATGAAATCATCTCTCATAATAAATTTTCATTTTGCGCAAGAAGACTAACATCTAAAACCATACATTACATTATAATTCAGTGCGTGCAAGGAGTCTAATTCCTTAACTAGTCATACATCATATTATCAAACTGTGTGCAAGCTTTCTATTCAATTAATCTATCGTTTACACATCAACAATTCAAGATGCAATAGATATCGATTTTATTTCACAAGGTGCAAGAGAATACAATTAATAAATCAATCATACTTCAATAATATTAAAGGTGCAATAGTAACCAAATTCTAATCCAATCAGGCAACATCAATATTCAATGGCGCAATACAAAACTAGTTATTAATCCATCATACATTAACAAATTTAAAGGCATAAGTAATAATTGTTAATTAAATTAGGGCACAGATGAAAAGTCAATCAATCCTAATCATCATATAATCAGGGCGCAATGCAGTCAACATCAAATTCCACTTTTATTCCATGGCGCATGAGAAGTATAATATCAATAATAATCATTCCTTACAATAAAATTTTATTGCACAAGAAGTAAATAACTAACACAATAATTCTTTACATTGGATTTCATGGTGCACTAGAAATCTAACCATGTGTAACAATAATCAGTGTGCGCAATAAATCATTAATGTAATCATTCCTTGTCAGTAATATTCAATGCGCAAGAGAATCAAAATATTAACCAACCATGATTCAACTTTATTCAAGGGCACAAGCGATCCTAAATGCTTAATCAATCATTTGTCAGTCATTTTTCTAAGAGTGCAGAGAATAATCCACCAGTTTTTAAAGGACGCAAGAGAAAAATAATTACAAATCAACTATCAAGTGCTTCAAGCTTCGTAATAAGACAACTCTTCATGTAGCTTGACTATGCATAATCTCATTGATTGGAATCCAATCGTGTTATTGTTTAGTCAAAATTATGGATTACATTAAATAACATAAATTTTATAGCTACACATCAACATCCTTATTAAGTTAATTAATGTTCTTGAATTGATAAAAACATGTGTTTTCCATGGTCTAAGTCCAGGTTAATATATTAGAGGTTTTGTTTTTCTTGGATTTCACACAGAGGTTACATGCAA
>ML785349.1:131565-145488 GCA_009831015.1 Picea engelmannii | reverse complement strand
GAGAGAGAGAGAGAGAGAGAGAGATCCATGGGTCTCCAATCATAGAGAAAAAGGTAGCAAGGACATTGGGTGATTTTAATGGTTATTTTCGTTGTATAAGGCAATGAAATCGCTGGCAAATTAAAAATGAATTGGCTGAGTAAATATATAAACAATTACAAAGATTTTACTGGTTATTTCCATTTTATATGTTAGGGTCCTATGATATAGTCTGTTGTTCTCCAGTTACCTATTTGGAAATTTGTTGTGATCATTTTGAGAATGTCTGCATGATAAGAAGCTTAGGAGTAATGGTCCAGTGGTGTATCTTATGTTTCAAAGAGGTGTCCAAGTATATCCAAAGTTGGAAAGTGATGGTTTGAAAGTCTTGAATGTAAAAGGTCAAAGAAATAGCTTTCGATAGCTAAGGGTCAAATTTTTATGTGTTTTTAGCTGTCGAAAGTTCCCAATTTTGGCAACTAAAAAGGAAGGCATGAGGAGATATTAGCTGTCGAAAGTGCATAATTTTTCCAACGATTAGCCTATCCCATTGGACTCTCAAACCATCAGTAGTACACACATCATCATCATATTAAGTGCTTCCGAAATCATCTCCATATATGATTTGCTTGGTCTCAATCATTTATTTTTGTAGATGTCTACTGGAGGAGCATTTCTCAGGAGGGAGCTGCAATATATTTCCTATCTGGAATCTCATCCATATATTTTTCAAATGTTCAAGGATGCAGGATGCTACAGGTTTTGTGAAAAATTACAAGGGTGTCATCAGGGAATTGTAGAGGCATTTGCCAAACGTTTTGGTGGATCCAAAGTGCAATTAGGTCCTCTGGAAATGCAGATAGATGAGGAAAGTATTGTTGCAGCAACTGAGATGCCTGGAGAGGGTGAGAGGTGGTTCAAGACCACTGCCATTAAAGACATTGAATTTAGATCTTACCTCAAGCCAGAATTTGAGAGCATTATTTGGCAAAGGGACATTCCCAGGAATTACTTGGAAGAAAAATGGCAGAAATTGTTGAAGGTTATTCAGGTGTACATAACGTGTGAAGGGAGGTATGGCAGGGTCATGTTGTACCATTTTAGGCTTATCAATCATTTGACAGGCATAACTCTTTGAATTTTACTCATTATCTTCATAGGAGCCTCACCAAGATGGCACAAAAATTCCAAGCTAAAACTAAGAAAGAAAACAGTAGATTGTTCCATCGTGGCCTTATTAATCTTATAGTGACGGAGGAACTCTAGAGAAGAGAGAAGACATGGGACTATCTCCTATTTTGGGGAGAATTTGAGCAAGAGATCCAGCCTAAGGGTAAGAAGACACCTACAAAGAATTCATCTACACCAAAGAGCAGTAAGAGAAAGAGAAGGGCTCTATCACCAGTTCAGATAGAACAACCAACCCCTTTACCTAGGTCTAAGAAGGCAAAAAAGAAGCTTGATTTTGATCAGGGAATAGAGGGCCAGAGCAATGTTGTTAATAAATACATCTTGAATTTTCCATACTCAAATTCTGAGTTTGAACCACCCATGGAGGAGAGAGAGGAAACTCAAGTTGAAGCTCCAGCCTTTGAGGTACCTGAGACATCAACAAAAAAGAAGATCAGTAAAGCATCCAAGATCCAGAAGATGAAAGAGGAAGTGACAGAGCTTAGGCTATTAGAAAGATTCATCAAATCTCAGAATCAGGGTATGAAAAGAACATTTGATGAGGTAAGAGACTCATTTAAAAGGTTAGATCTGATGCATGTATATTTGGAAAGGAAGAATAAAAGGCTGTCTGAGAAAAACCAGAAACTTTACCAAATGATCAAGTTCTTGAGGTTTAAACTAACACCTAGAAAACCTAAACCAAGAGCTCATCTCGGTTTAGAAGCATTAGCTGAAGTTGCTATCGACCTAAAAAGGGAATCCTAAGAGTTAGATAGAGTAAAGGAATCAAATTTTGCAATTTTTAATGGTTTTGGAAAACTTAGGATGTTTGACAACTGATTTTGGTCCACAAAGGTGTTGTTAGCTACCGAATCCCCTCACTTTCGGCAGCTAAATCAGCTATGTTCTATACGTGTTAGCTATTGAAAGTACAGATATGGACAGAACGATAATATGTTATCCCATATCAGATCCATTTGTTTCCATATCACTCGATGAGACTTGCAGATGCGTCCCAACTCCAAAATAGATGAGAAGGAATACCTTTTTCAGATTTTAAGACAAATACAAAAGGGAAAGGTTCAAAGATGATTCCATTTTGGTTGAAGATAATTGATTCATGACTCAGGTGTCAGTGAAATATTTCAAGAAGTCCTATCATCATCCAAAAAGTCTATGCAGATATCGAATAATATAGTGTTGATAGGGATTCAATCACTTATGAATAGGATCTATCTCTTAGAATTTTGTAATATGATAGATTTTATAAACACTTGTAATTTTCAGATCCATCATTTGAGGATCTGAAACTGTTTTGTGAAGATTATGTAAGCCCATAGAGGCCACAGTCAAAATTTGTGGTTCATTCAGACTTGAAGGGGAGGATGGGATGGAATTATCACCTCCTATTGTAAAAATGTTCACCAAGTTGTAAGTGACTCTTTGGATGAATACAAAGGCTTTGTTCCCAGATTCTCGTGTCATGATCATGTGGTGAAGTTCCTCTTTATGTAACCTGTTATTATATTATATTACATATTTTTTTTCCTTCCTTATCGTTTATAAGAAGATTGTGTTTTAGGATTTGTCTTAGACACCCTGATCCGGTTGAAAACAATATTTATGTTTTCTTCTGAAATTAGAATGTAGAATTCGGATAAGCTCTGCTTTTCATTTGAAATGAACTTCAATCTATTCTTATTTTCCCATTTTATAAGCTCAAATGATCCACTGAAATGATTACCCTACCCGGTTACATTTTGTCTCAGTTATCCATTCATTCAATCACTTTAACCTTTGACTCCATTTTTCCCAATGGTCCTCTTCTGATGTCCCAACCCAAAAAATGTCAAAAACAAACCTTCTATCCTCACACCTAGCCTAACATCCAATATAAACAAAGTTAAATCATACAGAGAGATCCATATCTGAATCTTGGAGGGATATCTCCTTGACTCAAAGTGGTTTTGATGTTGCCTCTGTGACTGCCTCCACAACCTTGGTCTCCACAACCTTGGGCAAATTTCAGAGTGCTAATATATTGGTGACCATACCGGGGAACTGTTTTCCAGAAAATCATAGAAAGTTTCATATATGATCACTAATGGTGGATAGTGACCAGACACAATAAGGCTGCAATATTTCACCTGACAACTCCAATCATCTCCAGACAATTCCAACTCAAAGACTCCACTGGAGGAAGAACCTGAAACATGACCAAGCAACCTGGAAAGATCATGTATTCAAGATGTTATAGGATTTTTTTGTAATTATCTTCTCTCTTATTCTGATCCTGGTCAAGAGTATAATGTTGAAGTTTACATTGATCATTTGCAAATTGATGAACCTCAAGAGACTAAGCCCCAAATTGTAGATCATGTACATACTCATACACTTGTACACATCCCAGATACACTTGTAGAAAACCCAGTGAGACATGAGCCTCGCATTTTATCTCCTACTTTGGCCAAGTTGTCAAATGATTATGATCCTATTACTTTACCTCCCATACCTGCAAAAATCCCAGACATATACAAGCCCCTATATTTTCCTCCTATTCTCCATGACCTCTCGGCCAATTATAGCAATAATCTGCCCATGTTTTATGGAGAAAATGTATAGATCACTGCTGAAAATCATATCCAACGTCTTGAGGATTTTCTTTATCTGTTCGAGGTGGAAGATGATGATGTCTGCATCATGATGTTTACCTTATCATTGCAAGTTAAGGTTAAGAATTGGTTTAATAATCTTTCGGACGCAAGCATTAGTAACTTCCATCAATTCATACAAGTTTTCCTAGATCAATGGGTAATTATGGGAAATATCTTTCTCATCCTAGAAGAGTATGAACATTTGAAAAGACAACCAGGAGAGACAATGCAACATTTTTCAGCTAGGTTCAATAAGTTGTATAATGCAATGCTTGCTGATATAAGACCACCCTAAGGATTAGCTCACTTGCATTACCCCATTGTTTTCCTAGATCAATGGGTAATTATGGGAAATATCTTTCTCATCCTAGAGTATAGATTAACAATAATAAAATTTTGCTTAACAACAATTTTTGCTGAGCCTAAAGAGTTTAAGCCTAGGTCTAAAGAGGTATTGAGAACTAAAATTTAATTAAGAAAGTAATAAAAGGGGGGATGAAGAAAATGGAGGGTGAAAATTTAAATTAAAAAGAGAAAATTTGAAGGGTTAAATTATTTAAAAAGATTAAAGACGCTAAGTACAAACCTGCTAATTTATAACTAGGACCAAAAAGGGGAAACTTTGATACAAAAGAAATGTGGAACATAGAAGGGAATCTAGCCTAGAGAATTTTCTAATTTCTAACTCAACTAGGATTTAAGTAAGGCATCAATCATTAAAAGGAATGTAAGGGAATAAAGGGACATCGAGGAGCGTTTTTAGGAACGCTTTTAGGTGGGTGAGGGAAATTGGCCTTTTAAGTTAATTAATTAATTACTTTATTGTGCAACTAAGGGATAGAGTGACATGTGTATGGGGGAGGTTATTCTAAATAAATTTAATAAAAAGAATCTAATGAGGGTTTTAGCAACTAATCACAAAGAAAACTCTATAAAAATAATGGTGGAGGAGGAGTATGGATCACGTTTGGTAGGCGTAAGGTTACGCTGCCTATATTTTTCTTGATTGGTTTTTCTTGTGGGATTTGGGATGTCCAACTCGGTTAGAGAGTGGTAGCTCGACCTTGTAAGACCTTGCAAGGTGAGCTGGGAGCTAGCTTTCTCTGGTTCGTGTGCATGGCCCCTTTGCAGCTCAGGGGACTCAGGGGGAATAAGAGTACCCCTAGCATTGGCTGGGAGGTACCGGTGAGGTCTCAGTGGTTAGCAAGCTCGAGAATGGAAGGATCGCCAGTTGACGAATAACATCTCCAAGCCTAGTCGCTAGTGGCGGTACTCTCATAGAAATTTATATTGTACTTGCCTAGAATGTATATATGTATGAATCTTAGATTGTGATCAGAAATTTTATCTAGAATGCTTATATAGTTTCATTAATAGGAACCATGTATATATATTTTATGGCAAATTCCTGTAGAGATTCTCCCTCCAACCTTCCAATAATTCTCCATAAGGATTTCCTCCCTCGTCTTTTCCCAGCCCGACTAAGTCGTGACCTCTGTACTGTCGAGTCATAGATTGCATCTGGAAGGCTCCCCAGTTTAGATAGATTGCATCTGGATCTGGATTCCAAAGGAATGGGCCGGACTGTGTTCCAACCTGTTCGTTGAGACTCCTTAACCTCTTCCTCGATGATTTAATCTGCAGAGTTTTAAAAAACAAACTGACCAGAATTCCTATTTCTCCCTAGCTTGTATTTAAGGGGGAATTTTATATTTATTGGCAGCTGAGTTCAATTTATTTAGACCTTAAGGTGGCCTACTTTATATTAAGATAATATAAGGGATTGGCTCAACATCATTCTTAATAATTACCGAGTATTGATTAATTTATGGTGGCACATGCGGGTGAATCCTTGGGTGAATGCTTGGGAAAGGTACAATAGTCTAGGTTGAAGGATTAGCTAAGATGACTTATGCTATTGTGGGAAAATTTTAGGATGAGCATACTTTTACTTAAGAGGGGAATGAAACAACCTAGCAATCTTAAGGTAAATTAAAAGGGACACTTGTCGATTGATTAAATTTGTTTTAGATGATCATTGTTTGAATTGCGTGTGTTTGTTTCCTTCATGAGATTTAGGACCTACTAAGTTAGACCTTGGCACATGTGAATTGTATGTAATACATGACGATTTTTGGATATTGGGTTCTTGCGCTGATGGATTTTCTTACGACGATTGGATCTTAGACCCTTGCGCATCGATTGGTAAGTGATCCTGTTAACCTTGCGGTGGGTGATGTGCTTACCTTGATATTGATGTTGATCATTGTAATTTAATGGATGAATAAATCACGCATCTGAAGGTTAAATAGTTGTTGTGCACCTTGAATAAATTTAGATGTTCACTTCTGGTCCTTTAAACTAGAATGGTCGCACTTGGGCCTCAACCCTTGTCGTCGTTGATTGATGATGTTATTACCTTCTGTCCCTTAAGTTGATAGTTTACTCTTGTGTCCCTTAAATTAATGTCGATTGATTGAATAGATAGATCTTGGCGCGATGTGAATTATCTTGACAAACTACTCTCGCACAACGATTATGAATGTTGAATTTTAGGTCAACGGATTAACCATGCACCTTGAAGTATAGTGGACATTAGTTTTTTGCATTAAAACTTTTGAAGTTGATTACATTGTGCCTTAGCTTATGACATTGTACGTTGACTTAGTAATTAAGTCCTCTTGTGCCACGAAATGATTATGGTTAGGATGGGATACTATTTGTGTTATTGCGTTGATAAGTGTTCGTCATTCACGATGATGTTGTGTCAGATTGCATCGTAATGGTTGATAATGCGTTAATGTTGGTTCATTTATGTTTAGCATTATTGTCATTGATGTCATTAATTTGGCAATGTATATTTCCTAACATAGCTTTATAAAAAAGGAATTTTTTTTTTACCTGTTGTTTGTCGCTTGTCGCCGTAATGGCGGGGTCATTACATATGGTATCAAAGTGGATTCAACCCTGCGACTATTGATAGCCACGCCTTTCACTGAATTAAACCCTTGATTATTAACTTAGGGATAATTAAAACTTTAACATGTCCATGAGTTACTCATGGTTAGAGGACGTCGTGAAGGTTCACGACATGGTGCCTGGGGAGGAGGTGCAACGCCTCTAGTAGCATTCGCACCAGAGGGTTCCAACCCCCAAGGAGAGGAACAATTATTGAGCATGAGCACATTTATGCGCGTGATGCGTTGGGTCTGACAAGTTGCTTCCAGGGAAATGACAAATGCCTTGACTAACCATCTCTACTAAGATGAGGCCAGGGTGCCTGTACCCCTGGGGGTCCAAAACACACCCAGCCACTAATGGTATCATTTATGGAGAGCTAGAGAAGGTTAAATTCCCGGGTTCACGAGTTCCATGAATAGCTCAGCCGCCAAGGAATGGGTGGAGAACAAGGCGATGTGCTTTGGACTTCCCGGTTACGACCTCCAGCACAAAGGTCCACATGGAGGTCTTCAAATAGGGAAGATGTTCCTACCTCAACTAACATGGCCGTCAGAGCTGTGTTATGGGAAAAATTCTATGAACGGTTCTGGGAGAAGTAATTGTTAGAGGAATTCATTGAGCGCCAGCTCAATGAGTTCCACGCCTTACAACAAGGTGGTTGTACGGTGCCAGATTTGAGATCAGATTATGAAGATACTCTGGTATGCCCGCATCTAAACATGGAGAAGTGAGATGTCAACAAGTTCGTGACTGGCCTTAACTCCAGTTTTCATGAAAAGGTGAGGATATAAATGCCTCAGACTTTGCACGATGCAGTCTAGTAGGCCTCTTAGATAAGGAAGATTTGGCCGCGGGAGTCTGAGCAAGACTCCTACAAGACTCTGGACTGATAACATCTGGTGCACAACAACATCAGACGTTGCCCATACCAAACCTCTTGGTATCAAGATACATCTATAGGACACGTGTTCATGACACCTTGATGATGGGTTCCTCAGTAGAGGGCTCCCTACAAGGGACCACCGCATTCGTGACAACACCGCTAACAACCACCTTTTAGGCTTGTCAGCATAATAGACCAGGATATTAGGCTGGTGGGCCAACAACTACTGTTCCGGGGCTAGGAGTACTGGACTGGAGGTGGGAAATGGACATGTGGAGAGCCACATTACCAACATAGTTGTCCAGTTGAGAGGGCCAGAGCAGTCGAGTCAACAAGGCACACTACCATAGTGAAGATGGGCCAGGCTCGTAGGATTCATGACCACGGTAAATAACCACCAGGATGAGCACCAGTTCGTTGTGCTCAAGGCGTCAGGTGGCATCACCAAACGAAATTTTAGCATTTGTTAGACCCAGGTGCTACGGATAGATCTAATTCTAGTACCACTCTAAAGGGATTTGGGTAAGGCATTCGACATGATGAGTTTAGATTCATCATTGTGGCTTTGGGTACCAACCAAATGGTTGGAGGAAGGGGTATGAACTATCGCTTTAACCTGGGGATAGTGTAATGAAGTATGACCTACGTCACGATCCTAAGATCTTTCGATGACATGATCAGTATGGACTGGTGGGAATCACATGATGCGGTATGCAATGGTGAGATGAGGCGGTTGAGTTGGACCGACGATGAAGGATAGAGATGTGTGATTGTAGGAAGAAAACAGGGAGTGTCCCTGAGGTTCATTTCTTCCCTACAGCTACAGAGAGAATGTGCAAGGATGCAACTTATATGCATAGTTAGCGTCGAATGAAAAGGGCATGGCAAAAGGATTATAAGACCTTTCGGTAGTACGAGAGTTTGCGGATGTGATTCCCAGAAGAATTCCTAGGTGTGTCGCCTGAAGCCAAGATGGAATTTAACATCAACCTGAAACCTGGAATTGAACCGATGACAAGAAATCCTTATCGGATGTTGACCCCTGAGTTACCAGAGTTGAAAATGCAACTGAAGGAGTTGTTGGACCTCAGACTTATACGCTCAAGTGTATCGCCTTGGGATGCTCCTGTTAATTTCATACAAAAGAAGGATGGGTCGTGGAGACTCTGCTTGACTACCGTTGAGTATTCCTTGATGACATTTTGGATATGTTCTTGGATGATGGAAGATTAGGATGAACTTTACGCTTGGTACTACAGTGTTGCGAGGGAAAAAATTAAGGGAAGCAGTCACAATTCTATCAAGGATTCATTGCTTAGGTCTTGTTATCTCCGATGAAGGTATTGTTGTGGATATAGCGAAGGTAGAGGTTATTATGGAGAGACCTGCACTGACAAATGTCCCAGAAATGCATAGCTTCATGGGTTTAACAAGTTATTATCGATGGTTCATCGATGGTTCTTCGAGGATAGAAAATCTGATTATGGATTTACAGAAGAAGAACTAGAGGTTAGTATGGACCAAGAAATGCGTGGAAGCATTTTGAAGGCTCAAGGAGCTGTTTCCGACGGCGCCAAAACTAAAAATCCCCGTCGTGGATGAGGGATTATTGGTATGCACTCACGCATCCAAGGAAGGCTTATATGGAGTCTTGAGGCAAGACAGTTGAGTGATCGCTTACATCTCAAGGAAGTTAAGGAAGCATGAGGAGAACTACACGATGCACGATTTGGAGTTGTTAGCCATCGTGTATGCCCTGAGAGTGTCGAGACACTACCTGATTGGATGAAATTTTGAACTAAAAATGGACCACTATGGTTTACAACACCTTTTTATGCAAAATGACTTGAATGCTTGGTAAGGGCGTTGGCCATAACTTCTTATCGATTACGATTTTGAGATTTCCTTCTTAAAAGGAACAATGAACAGAGTGGCAGATGCGTTGAGTCGGAGACCACGCATATTTTCAGTGATACCTCTTCAAACGAATCTATGTGAAAGGATTCTAACTACAACGTGATGTTGACTGGTATAGAGAGAGTAAGGAATTTTTCAGAAAAGACACCATGTTGGTACCAACATTGAGGGTTATACTATGGACAACGATGAATATTGAGATATAATAACTAGATTTACTTACCACCAATGAAAAATTGAGAAGTTTTCATGTTATGCGAAGCTCATAGAGAAATGTACATGGCTCATCCAGGAGTCATGAAGATAAGGACCGACCTTAAGCCTTTATTCTTCTGGAAAGGATAAAGGCAAATATCATCAACTGCATGGTGAGATGTCTAGAAGGTCGACAGGTGAAGGATGAACATAGACATCCGACAGGATTGCTACAACCACAAGCTATTCTGAAATTGACATGGGTGGTCATTTTGACAGAATTCACTGTTGAATTATCGTTGACGACAAGGAGGAACGACCCTATTATCGTGACAGTTGAAACTATGATGAAGAGATCACATTTTGTCCCTGTGCGTACGACACATCAGGTGCCAAATACAGCTAGAGTTTATATCAGTCAGATTTTGAGATTGTCAGACGTACCAAAAGAATTGTGTCTGATATGGGATTCAATGTTTGCAAGACGATTTGGACGAGTTCCCCAGGAGGCCTTGGGAACACCACTGAAATTTAGTACAACATGTCCTTGAGATAGATAGGCTAACCGAAGGAACGAACCAATTTGGGAAGGTTTTGTTGCGTAGGTGTGTTTTGGAACAACATAAACGTTGGGAATAGTTATGGTCGTTGGCCGAGTTTGCATGCAACAACAACCATCAAAGCACCATTTAGATGGAATCATTTGATTTCTTGATGGGCGACTGTATCAGACTCCTTTGAGTTGGGATAGAATTGAGGATGGGTTCCTCATGGACCAGAAGCAATCCAAGAATTGAAAGAACATTTACAAATGATAGGAAAGGGGATGGAAGAAGTGGATGATTGACATAAGGGTTTTTCGATGTGCATCACGTCAACCATAATTATGAAGGGCCTAATGGCTAGCCTGCCTCATTATTTGAGGTATTGTGCGATGATTATCTTGTATCCATGTGAGAATTTAGTTCAGTGATCCTAGCATGTGATTGACTTGAGTTATTGGTGGATGTTGGGTGAGGGTGCACTCACGGCAAAGCCAATCCTCTTTTTGGACCGTCGCATTCGATAGCTACAACGTTGAACTGTTGACCAGGTCAACAACCAGTAGGACAATTATAGTCCACACTCAGTTGTAGATTTTAACCTTGTACAATATTTACTGCAAATAGATTTTTAGTAAAAGAACAAAAAAAATATAATGTAAAATACAAACATTACACAGAGATTTTTCCCCTGGAAACCCAAACCGGGAAAACCAACATATTCTATATTCATTCATAGTGATACATTGTTTACAATACAATATACATATAGGAGCCAACGACATCCAAAACCCTAACCCAATAATCTGGATTAGTCAACAACCCTAATTTCTTAACCGGAAATAGAAAACCATCGACAAAAAACCATGTGCCGAAAAACCACCTAAATATGTGACACTACTACTCGTGCAAAGAATGTAACACATACCCAACATTATCCCACTTGTTGTTTTCTTTGCATATAAGGGGTTATAGGGTTACATAGTCAACAATCCAAGGCAACAATGCCCATGGATCCTCTACACCAAGATAACTTCTTAGTGCTCACATATTTTGTTAATGAGTCTGCAACATTCTTCAAAGTGTCCACCTTCATCAACGATACTTTATTTTCTTCGATCATGTCTCTCACAAAGTGATATTGAATATCAATATGTTTTGTATTTGAATGATAAGTCGGGTTCTTTGCCAGAAAAATTGCACTCTTACTGTCACACTCTATCCTTACATCTTGTTGTACCAACCCAATACCTGAACAGAATATTTGTAACCATACTGCTTCCTTACTTGCATGAGTGGATGCCATGTATTCAACTTCTGTAGTTGAAAGTGCCACTATAGCCTATCTTTTTCTCATCCAACTTATTTCTCCTCCAAACAGGTTAAACACATACCCACTTGTAGATCTCCTACAATCCAGATCTCCAGCCCAGTCTGCATCCACAAAGCCATGTATATCCACCACTCTGTCCAATCTCGATCTTATTTTGTAGCACAATCCATAGTTAGTAGTGCCACACAAATATCTGAAAACCCCTTTTACTATTGTCCAATGCTCCTTCCTTGGTTTTGACATATACCTGCTCAAAACTGCCACTGCATGTGCAATGTCTAGTCTAGTATAGACCATTGCATACATCAAACTTCCAACTGCACTCGCATATGAAACATGAGACATGTCCTCCTCCTCTTCATGTGTATTGGGACACTAATCTGCAGATAAATTTACACCAACAGGAATAGGAACCTTGATCGGTTTACATTCTTACATATTAAACCTCTGCAATATTGTCTTGACATATTTTCTCTGGTTTAACCAGAGTTTCCTCCTTTTCCGATCTCTTTTAATTTCCATGCCCAAAATGAAGTTTGAAGCTCCGAGATCCTTCATGTCAAATTTAGAGGACAACTGAGTTTTCACATCCGAGATAATCTCCTTGTTGTTTCCTATCACCAACATGTCATCCACATACAAGACCAAATAAATCAAATGATCACCAATTAATTTAAAATACACACAATGATCCTCTTTTCTTCTTGTGAATCCAAGTCCCAGCATATAAGTATCAAATTTTTGATACCACATCCTTGGTGATTGTTTCAAACCATACAGGGACTTTTTCATCTTGCATACCAGCTCCTTCTTTCCCTTCACAACACAACCTTCTGGTTGCTTCATACAGATTTCTTTTTCCAAATGCCCATGTAGGAATGTTGTCTTCACATTCATCTGTTCTACTTCAAAATCAAATGCAACAACAACAACTAACATAAATCTTATAGAGGTTAACTTGGCAACAGGAGAAAAAATCTCACCAAAATCAATTCCCTCAACCTGGGAATAACCCTTTGCTACTAATCGAGCTTTGTATTTCTCCACTTTCCCTTCTGCATTCAGCTTCTTTTTAAATACCCATTTGTTGCAATTGGGCTTTCTTTATCGACAACTCCACTAGATCCCAAGCCTCATTCTTATCCAAATATGCCATGTCTTCGTCCATGGCCCTTTTCTAGAGATTTCCATCCTCTGAATCCACTGCCTCCCTGACAGTTCTAGGATCATCATCAGTAATAAACAAGGAAAAATTTGAACGGAAATCAGATGGAGTATACCTTTCTGGTAGGATTATTTCTCGAACCAATCTCCTCAATACTGGAGTATTAGGATCTCATTCTTATGATTCATGTTCTTTTGAAGATTCTGAGTCATCATCCTTTAAATCAAACTCTATTTTCTCTCATTCTTCCTTAATTGGTAGGACTTCCTGTTTAACAACATCATTCATTTCTCTAAATACCACATCTCAGTTATACACTACCTTCTTAGTTTCTGGGTTCCAAAGATTATAACCTTTGATACCATATTTATATCCAATAAAGATACACTTTTCAGCCTTCGTATCTAGCTTACTTTTGTTTTCCTTTGGAACATGAACATATGCATCATAGCCAAATACCTTGAGATGTGTGAGAGAAGGTTCCTTACCAGTCCATACCTCTTTTAGATTCTTGTCATCCAACACTGATGAGGGTGATCTGTTGACCAGGTAACATGCAGTACCCACTGCCTCTGCCAGAATTCTTGCCCTAACCCGACACCACTGAGCATGCACCTTTTGTTTTCCATCAACGTCATGTTCATCCTTTTTGCAACTCCATTCTGTTGAGGTGTGTATGGAGTAGTCTTCTACCTTTCTATACCGCACTTCTTACAAATTCTTCAAATTCATTCCTGCAAAACTCCTCGCCATTATCTGTCCTCAACACATTAATTCTTTTCTTTGTTTGATTCTCAACAAGAGCCTTAAACTCTTTAAACCTATCAAAGACTTCAGATTTCTTCCTGAGGAAATATATCCAAGTATTCCTCGAGAATTCATCTATAAATGAGACATAGTACACATATTTTCCCAATGATGGGACCGACACAGGTCCAAAAATATCACTGTGAATCAGTAAAATTCCTTCTGCACTCGTTGCACCAAAGGGGAATCTTACCCGATTTTGCTTCCCATATAGACAATGTTCACATAAATCAAAATCAAGAGAGAAGTTAGACATACCTTCAACCATACCTTTACTGTGTAGTAGTCGAAGAACCTTCTCTCCAATATGCCCT
>ML785349.1:45830-119616 GCA_009831015.1 Picea engelmannii | reverse complement strand
GCATATACACAAGATATAAATCAAAATTATAGAAGTTTTCAAAAAGTCATGGGTACTCTTCCCGCATGGCATATTCATGCTCCCAAGTAGATTTTTCAAAATTGTAACAAGTCCATTGAACCTTTACCAATCCTATGGCTTGATTCTGGAGCACTTTGACCTTTATGTTCAATATTTTCACTGCATGGACCTGAAATTATCCTTCTTGCTCCACCTAAATCATATTCCAATCAATAACATGGTTAGGATCATGTACACACATTTTCAGTAGAGAGACATGAAATAGATTATGCACATTCATGGAAGCAGGAAATGCAAGTGTGTATGCAACATGCCCTATTTTTTCGAATATCTCAAATGGACCATAAAATATGGATGTTAGCTTTGTACAACTACCCAAATTCAATGAACTCTTCTTGGGATTCACTTTCAAAAGCACATGCTCTCACACTTTAAATTCTCTAGCAGTCTTGTTCTTATCTTCATAACTCTTTTGTCTATCTTGTGCTTCGTTCAATTTTTTCTTAATTTTAACCATCTGATCTTCCATATCCTTGAGAAATTATATCCCAAGTACTACTCTGTCTGTTGGGTTGTCCCAACTCACCGGAGTATTGCATTTTCTACCATACAAAGCTTAAAATGGGATCATCTTCAATGAAGCTTGATACCCATTATTATAGGCAAACTCAACTAAATGCAAGTAATATTCCCACATAGATGGATTATTCATCACATGCCTTCTCAACATGTTTTCAATAACTTGGTTGACTCTCTCTGTTTTCCCATATGACTGTGGATGGTATGTTGTGCCAAAATTCAAGTTTGTACCAAATCCTTTAAATAATCCCCTCTAGAAATTTGAAGTAAACTTTATATCTTTGTCTGAGACAATTTCCTTAGGTATTCCATGCAACCTAGCAATTTCCCTCATGTATATTTCTGCAGTATTAGTTGTTTTATGAGTAATTTTTACAAGAACAAAATGAGAAACCATTGTCAATTTATCCACCACTACCATTATTGAATCATGTTTCCTTGTTGTCCTGGCCAATTTAGTAATAAAATCAATGGTTACCACTTCCCATTTCTTCTCTGGAATTGGCAATGGTTGTAGCAAACCCGCTAGGTGTCTATGCTCAGCTTTCACACTCTGACATTCCATACATTTGGGAATGTAATCACCAACATCCTTCTTCATTCCTAGCCAAAAGTTTTGGCTTCTTATTGCTACAATTGTTTTATGGTAATTGGGATGTATGGCACATGGAACATTATGCATTTCTTTTATTACCAAAGTCCTAAGTTCTCTGAAGCTAGGAACATAAATTGTGTTCTTATGCATAAGTACTCCATATTATTTCATCTTATATTCTTTTAATTTATGTTGTACATTTTCTTTCTGTAAACTTTATTTTACATGTAGGTAATGTTGGTCTGTAACAACAACATCTAAAATTATTCTCTTTAAATATGAACTTTGCATACTAATGGTTGTAGCATGCATGGGATGTAGTCTTCTGTTGAGTGCATCAACAACTTTATTTTATTTTCCTTTGATATGCTTGATGTCAAAGTCATATTCACTTAAAAATTCCAGCCATCTTGTCTACCTGAAATTCAAAGTTGGTTTTTCAAAAAGATATTTCAGACCACTATGGTCTGTCCTTATTTCAAATTTATTTCCCATGAGGTAATGCCTACACATCTTTAATGCATGAATTATAGCAACAAGCTCCAAATCATGTGTGGCATAATTCCTCTCATGTTCCTTAAGATTTAAAGACTCATAACTAGTGACATGTCCATTCTGAGTGAAGAATCCACCAAGTCCTTCCTTGCATGCATCTGTACATATCAAAAAATTCACATTTGGGTCAACAATATTCAAAATAGGTGCACTAGTAAGTAATTATTTCAACAAATTAAAATTTTATTCACACTCTGTTGTCCATTCAAACTCAATTCCCTTATTTTTTGAAGAAGTGATGGGATGAGAAATCTTAGAGAACCCTTCTATAAATCACTTGTAGTATCAAGATAATCCCATGAAAGATCTGACTTCTGAAATGTTCCTAGGTGTTGACCATCCTCTAATGGCCTCAATCTTCTCTAGATGTACTGCTATACCTTCTTCTTAAATAGCGTTCCCAAAATAATGGATCTTCTCCTCATAAAAAGAACACTTACTAAGCTTGGCATAAATATGATGTTCCCTTACTACATGTCGTACCAACCTCAAGTGATGTTTGTGTTCGTATTCTAATTTAGAATAGATAATTATGTCATCCAAGAATGCAATGAAAAACTTATCCAGATAATTTCTAAATATGCTATTCATCAAGCACATAAAGACAACTGGTGTATTGATCAGTCCAAATGGCACCACTACAAATTCATAATGTAAATACCTGGTTCTAAAGGTTGTCTTATTGTTGTCTTCTTCCTTGACTCTGACCTGGTGGTATCCTGATCTCAAGTCTATCTTTGAAAATATCTTTGTTCCTCTTGGCTTATCAAAGAGGTAAAAAATTATGAGTAGAGGGGATTTTTTCTTCACAGTGGATTTATTTAGCTGTCTAAAGTCAATACATAACCTCAATGTTCCATCCTTCTTTTTACCAAAGAGTATTGGTGCTCCCAAAGGTAAAACACTTGGACGTATGTAACTTTGTTTAAAAAATTATTCCAGTTGCATTTGTAATTCTTTTAATTCTAGTGTACTCATTTTGTAAGGGGTTTTTGACATTGGGGCAGGTATTGGTACCAAATCAATAGAGAAATCTATATCCCTTTTCAATGGTAATCTTGGTATTTCTTGGAGTACATCCTCAAACTATTGCAATATTGAATAATCTATGAGACTTGGGCCTTTGGTATTTTCTATCTCCTCCACATGAGCTACACACAATTGAGAACCTTTCTTAAAACATCTCTTCAACTGTAAGGATGAAATCTCCCCGATAGAAATGGGTCTTGGAATTCCTTTCACAATGCTCTATTTTCCTTCTTCATCAAGACATGTAAATGTTTTGTTATGGCAATCTAGGACAACATGATGCTTGTCCAACCAATCCATTCCAATTATGATATCGTAAGATCCTAATGGTATGATATTCACATCAACACTGGTATTCACTCCATTCATATTTATTGGACAACCTTTGATAGTCTCATTGATCCTTCTTTTGGTTCGAGTGGCTAGCTGGACCGAACTTGATTTTTCAAGCTTACTTTTCTTCAAATGAAATACTTCCACTATTTTAGGATTAATGTAACTATGGTTTTCTCTTGAATTAATTAAAATAGAAACATGCTTATTAATGATCTTACCTTCCACCTCAATCATATGGGTTTGGTTTTCTACTTGTCGATATTCCAAGGCTGCATATATTCTTGGAATATTTATTCCCATGTATTCTACTGCAATAGCCTCTTGGATGTTGTGCAATGTCCTCATATTGTCTTCTCTATGAGGGTAATCCTTGTACATGTGATCTTCTTTACACCCCCAACATTTGATTGGTGGTCTACCCCTTTTTCCCAAGGAGTCTTCCCTCTTGGATTCATTCTTAGTAGGTTGATATTGAGGATTTGTATTAGAATTGTTTCCATTGAAAGGAGGTTTTAATCCCTTCCTTCTCTGATCATATTTCTCCTTCTTCTTATCCTTCTAAGATTTCTGCAAAGATTCTCTGCCCTTTCCCTACTCATACATGTAATTATCCTTTCTAATGGTCTTTGTCAAAATTATGGGCTCATAATATTGAATCTTATCTTTATAAAAGAATGGAAGTCCACTCAAATTTTTTTGTATCTTCACCTTCTCATCTTTGATAAACCCCACATACTTCAGCGATCCCAATAAATTATTTTCATATTATCTCATGGTCATGCTCCCCAACCTGAGTTCAAAGAACTCTTGCATCTTCTTGTCATAGTAGTGCTCTGAAAGATACTCCCAAAAATATTTCTTGAACCGCTTCCAAGTGATTATACTCTCATTAATGTGCTTAACTTGCTTCAACAAATCCCACCACATAACAACTTTTCCATGCAAACGATATGTGACAATCATGAATTCTAGGTTAGATGAGTAGTTGTGCAACTGAAAATACTTCATGATTCCAAGTAATCAGGGTTTATCATCATCTTCCCTTTCTCTTTCACCATGAAAGGATGGTGGCTTAAGCTTCCTCAACTCTCCTTGCAAATTGTCCAACTCATATATTCTTCTTTGATGTCTAACAAGAGACACTTCTGGACTGCTCCTTGAATATTTAAATGCATAAAACTTCCTTGTTGAGTAAGGAGGTGAGTGATTTATATGAATTCTACTATAACTTCTTGAATGACTGCGTCTTCTATAGTTATATCTTCTTTCATGATGTCTTCCTTCTTCCTCGTGTCTTGAGCATGATCCATTATTTGCTTACCTCCGCAATTGCTTTAGGATTTGCATCATTTGAACATTTATTTTTTCTCCTCCTATGCTTTCATTATCCTCTCATTTTTAGCTCTATAAATTTTCATTTCCATTCTCATACTTCTCATAGTCTCTACCAATTCTATTGGTTCCACTATGCTCCTATGACCATTAGATTCTATCTCATCATTACCCACACTGATATTTTGGCCTTTGGCATCTCTCTCATGACTGTAGGATCTTTGTGCATCCTCCATGACTCTGATATGAAATCCCAGGCTTGAATTGATCTTATTATACCTCTAATTCTAAAAAATGTGAAAGAAACCATTTTTGTTAGAATTATGCATATTATAAAAATTTGTCAATTAATGCTACATGTTCTTTTCTGCTTAATTCATGAAGAATTATATCACATTCCTCCCAATTATACTAATTCTAGGGTTTTCTTCTCTAAATCATATTTCCAATGACTATTCATGTGCCTCAATATGATCTCTGATTTGAAAGTTATGGCTTCTTGAAAAATCCATTTTCACCCATGTATACACTTCCTCCACTGGTACAATTTTACTAGAAGGTCAAATTTTGTCAACTGTAGAAGAAAATACATAAAGAACCAAGAAAATTTTTGTATCGAGAATTGATAATACTCATAATAATAAACACACAAAAAACATTCATATTCTTCATTTGTCACTCTAGTAATATTATACAACAATCTGGAATCTGCAACTTTGTCCTTTTTACAAATTTTTCCAAGAGTTTTTGGCAAAACTAGTTATTTCTCAATATCTGCACTTCTGGAAAAACTTCACTAGACCAAAGTTGCTTATATTGATGATTGTATAAAATGTCAAGTAATAAAATTTTCTATTTTTGTGATTTGGGGTCACCTTTCCTCTGAAAATCCCAAAAATCCCCAAAAAGTGGCCTGGAATAGTGGATTTTGGCCTATTTCAGCATCTCCATCCCAAAACCCTTAGAATTTATTCAATTCTTTCATGGTTTATTTCCATTCCTGGTATCCAAATTCTCTGCAAGAATTTCAGCTTAATCTCGATCTCCGCCAATGATCTAGACCCAGATCTTTAAAAACCACTATTTTGCAATTTCTGACAAATTCAAGTAGAAATTGACAATAGACCTCTCAGATACTTTTGTATCCATCCTTACTATGGAAAAAATCCATAAGTTTCATCTCAATCTGACTTAATATTCTCTAGTTATGGCCAAAATAAGAAAATATCTTGATACCTATTTTTTTTTCTTCAGACTATAGGATAGTCTTGCCTACATGGCAATCTGTTGATGTGGCATCAATGGAAGACATGGAATTGATTTGGAACTAACATGGCACTGATGTGGCATTGACATGGAACTGAATTTATTCTCCTAGATTTTATTCTGAGTTTGATCTGGTTGGCAGACTTCGGTCATTGGGCCATCGGGGAAATGCTTCCCCTTCTCTCTTTTCTATATGCTTTTGGTACAGTCTGGTTGGTGGAATTTACCCACTAGGCCACCAATCACGAGGGGCATTCTTCCCCTTATCTCATTTCTATATTATTATGGTATGGTCCACCAGGCCACCGGTCAACTCACTAAACTTCCATTCGACTCCGGTCTGGTCCACTAGGTGACCAATCACCTTGTCGAACTTCCATTTGACTTTGGTATGGTCCACCAGTCACCCCACATAAATTACATTTGACTCTATTATAGTCCATCGGTCACCTCTGAAAAATTCCATTCGACTCTGGTCCAGTCCACCGACCATTGGTCAAAACACCTCCGACTCTCTTCATTCCCAAGTGGTTTGTAGTCTAGCGAATGAATTTTCTCGCGGGGTCTTGAAATCTACACCACTCTTCCAATGGAATGTGGAAGTGATAAGGACCTATCACAAGGAGATATATGGCATGTATGGTCGATTACTAGGCCATGAATAGGCATAATTATGGGGCACTGAGGTGACAACCCAAAGTTATACTACACGCAAGCTCCGCAGGGTTCAATGGCTCTCTCTACTTCACGCACAAGTAACAAAGGACTCAGTGTTAATTATAAATAGGTCACATGAACTCTTCCCCATGAATGTGGAATACAATAAATAACACATATCATATATCGACAGTTGGGGATCCATGTAGAGGCTATATCAACGATTGTTGAGTGCTCGTCTTCCGGGAGTCATTACTTTTGATCCTGATGCCCAAATAAAGAAAAGAATGGCTCATTGGAAAGCTAGGGCTATGGATATTAACTTGGGAATAGTTTCCATGGCTGGAATGATAGTGTTGAAGTAAAATATTATCTTCCCTGACACAATCTTATAGCAATAATTTTCACCCAAAAGAAAAACTCATCCAAACAACTTCTTATTGTCATGTAGCAAGCCCTTGCAAACCCAATGTTGTAACCTACAAATCTGATACCAATCTGTAACCTAATTGGTAACAATACAACAAAAAACTTTTCTCTCATAACAATCTATGACGTACTCATCACTAGCAAATCCAAAAATTTGCTTGGAAACCAAACTGTAATGTGCCCATCAATCTGGGTACCTCTAAATTATCCTTCTTGAGAAAATTCCAACTGTTTGTTACCATTATTTAATTAATCAAGAAACATGAAATCAATGCATGAAATTAATAAGAGCATGCTAAACCATAAAATAAATGATCAACATGCCATGCACAATAATAACAACAAGCATGCACAATACAAATACATTTTAGAGATAATAAATACACAACAGAATATAAATTACAGAAAAAACATAGATAACACTTATCTTATCAAATAAACATTCACCAATTGGTGATAGACATTGGACATTCCACCCAACCATAGAATTCAACAACAAGGCACCCCCTAAGCCAAGACTATGAATCCACAAGGATGGGTCCTAGGACAACTCTAACACACACAATCAATGATCAAGCTCTCACATTTTTCCCAACTACAAAAAAAATCCTAGTTTACCATCTCTCTTCCCCTTTAGCTCGCACAACCCAAAACAAATGAACCCCTTTCTCTACAATGTAGTCCCTCAAGTTGTTCCACTTCTTTTCCAAGGCTCCAACGTTATTGGTTAGGAAATATCATTGCTAGAAACTCCAAGGATTCTCAGTTGTGGACAATTCTCTCTCAATTTCCATTATTCTCATGCACACCGACATCCATTCCTTTATGAAATAATCCACAATTACTTACAACCAACAATCAATGTCTCTTTCCTCTCATAATTATTTTCCCATGCCCATACCAAGACAAAGAATGAGCAATAATGAATGAGGAAAGAATAAAAATGAAATGAGTAACCCAAAACGAATGAGTGATTAACCACTAAACAACCCAAAAGAGGGGTTTATATAATTACATGCAATAAAGCACCACATGGTCTTCCCCAAAAAGTTCATGTAACAACTTTTCCCAACTAGAACCAAGGTGGGTGAAAAAAATAATGATAAAAGACTTAGCCCCTTTATCCCCCTCTCTCATGGAATCATATCCCCGTATCTTTGTCCTTGTACATATTGCATCTAGAAATGCATTTTATTAATATATACAAAGCCTTGGATTTCTAGGAACTCTAGCCTTTCAACTTTACAGGCACTCCAACCTTTCATAAAAAAAAATACATTATTAATCTGGGGACTTGTACAAGATGCTTCAACCAATTGTACAAGATTTGACCTACTTCCTTGCCAATGAACCTTGGGATTACTCTATAAAAAACCCACACATTTCTCATCATGTAGTCTTGTCATCTTGCTAGAAATCCTTCACACAACACACTCTACTTGAGTGTTTCTCTACTTATTAACAATGTTTTTGCTATTAAAATTCAGCTCCCATTTATTTTATAGGTTATGCACTTCTGATGTGCCTCTATACCTCAACATAGGAACTATAATTATTATCTACACTCTTTCTAACCCAATAATCACTTTTGACCTACACCTATGTCATTTGGAAATGTTTCTCCAAATTTTGACATTATTTGGAAAAATATTCACATTGAGTAGTTACATGGTTCATGGAATCCAATTCCACTTTTTCCTGCAACTTTATGAGAAACATGATGCTATCCTAGAGAAATTATACCTTATGTCATGTTTTCCCCTAGATTACCTTTCCAATGGTTGTATTCATGCCTCATTCTGATTTATGAGCTCCAAGTTATGGCTTCCTAAAAATCCCATTCTGGTCAATGTTGTCCTTCAAAACCACTAGTTACCTTCCCTCTGATATCTTGAGAAACATCCAGTTCAACACTCAAATTGGAGTGGATATATGAATCCCCTACCAAATATCTTTTCAGTGACTACTTTCTTTCTCAATTCTGAGCATTGAGCATAAAGTTATGGTCACTTGAATATTGCCAATTTTACCCCTTTTTGTGCACCTTTCTTCCTCGTGCAAACAATCTCAAACACCAACTTTTTCCACTGACTGGGGTAAATTTGTTGAGAACCAATAAACATTTTCTATGTGATACACATAATACTGCTGAAGCTGAATTCACGACAACTCTCATTTCATCAAACTGATGCTCCAGTAAAAAACTACAACAATATGGAAATGGCAACTTTTCCCCTTTTTGCACTTTCTCAGCTTAGCAGTTTTAGCCCTGATTAAGGATCCCAACGCCAAATACTTTGGATTTTTGACATAATCCAAATTGAGTATCTTCATGGCTACCTTTTGAATGATCTTTCAAAATTTCACCTTCATTCAGGCTTTCGGCTGATAGTTATGGCCCACAAAAGTTTTGATTGTTTTCCCATTTTTGGCCCTGTATGCTACAGGTGTCTTATTTATCTTCCTATGCATTTTTATGTACCAATATTTCAAATATGGTTCCATGGATAACTTCTATGGTCCATTTTATTTCCATAGACTACTCCTAAGCCTCAAATTGACTTCTAAGCAAGGAGTTCTTCCATCTGGAAACAAACTGGTACTAAAATTTTACCTTGCATTGTCTCCATTGTAACTTCCTCATACTAGCTCTGTTTTGCATCCGAAATATCTCATTGGAAAGATTTCAATGAGATATTTCTTTTAATTTTCAAAAATTGTATGTACTAATAGTACATACAAATCTTGTGATATTGACTACATAAACATGTCGTTTTGGCCCTCAAAATGGCCCCATAAGTTGAAGACCTTCAAAATCCTGAAACAATTCATGGAAAAATGATTGATTTACTATTGTAATAGCCCGCCAAATCGATCTGATCCTGATCTTGGAAATCTGATTGACATTGAATGGCACGTGCCTACCATGCCCACATGTCATCGTTTGATTTGGCCTTGTCCTCATCCACCGACCTCCTCCATCGGTCATCGGCCAAGCCTCCTGCAAGCCTGTGAGATTTCCTTTGTGGTCTTTTTCTCGCGGGTTATCAAAATCATGAACCTAGGATTTACCTATAAGGCGCAACCTAAAATCCTGGTGGACTCTTCTTCGCGGAAGTTTCCACACGAGATGCAACTTAACCTTTCCTTGTGTTTTTCCTATAGCCTGCGACCTGACAACCAATTGGATTCCTTCATGCGTACTTCCTCCATGAAAAGGTCAAGTTAATACATATTTATATTCTTTCATAGCCCACAACCCGTGATCCAATTAGATTCTTTCACACACACTTCCTCTGCGGACATGTCAACTTACATGATGTTATGTTTTATATGTGATCTGCAACGAACAAGCCTTTGTGACCTTTTACCTTTGCGAGGTGGTTGAATTAACACACCATAAGTTTCCCTTTGGGTCATGGCCCGCAAGCCTTTGCAATATTTTACCCTCGTGGACTCTGATGAGGCTCATAAATGTCATCTTTTCACATCCTCTTTTTTCTATTTTTAATTCATTTTCGCCTACCTATGACCCTGTATTAGTCCGCTCTAATGTTTGTGTGCAATATTTAGACCCAAAGTATCTTTCATTACATTTCCTTAGTATTTCTTATGAGTTATGGTTAAATATTAGAGAAATAACATATTTTGCATTTATCTTTGAAAAATGGGTTAGTATGTTGATTGTTGCAAAACCATGTGTCATTCTTGTTACTCCTACAATAAAAAATGTTCGAAGTGGGTACTTGAGATTTTTAATATGGGGCATCATAATGTCAACACAAGCCTATCCTCAAAATATCTCAACAACCCAAATCATACTTTTTCAAAAATTGACATTTTATCATTTGCTACAACACCAACAACGATTGTCACAACACCAACACAGTTGTTGCAACACTATCACTACTCCATGGATAGTAGTATGGCTCCACATAAATCAATCATAGACCACCACCAACCATGGAAAATATATTCAAATATAAGTTATATGGTTTAATTATGAATAATGGATTTTCCATGTGCATAAATCCATTTTTATACAATTTCATATTTTTCGATTTAATATGGGTAGCTACAATTTATTTGTCAGTTATCTTGAATTATGATTTTAATAGCTTGAAGACAAAGGAGGCAGTTTGTTGGTTGATATGGGTGCAAATTTTATTTTCCACACATGATTTGAACATTTCCATGGAAGATATTATGGATCTAAGAAGTCAAACATTATTAAAATCCACTTGGGATGTGTTTTGATCAAGTTGTTATAACCTACATATCCAAATTAGAATTTGACTTCAAAGGAATCCTAAATTCAAGAGGAGTTAGCAAGAATCTTGGAATTCTTAGACTAGTTTGAATTATATTAGTTTGCTTTCATTTCTTGCAATTTCAATTATATTCATTTAGGGTTACAACATTAAGTGCTTCCTGTTAGAACAAGATTTGCCTCACCCTATGCAATCTTGTAGAGAGGGCCTTATTCCATTCCCCCATGCAGACTTACTTTCCCTGATGATAAAATCCAGAGACAAAAATATAAAATTTTCCACTTGTACGCATCTTGCACCCTATACAACAAGCATATACACAGGCTGCTCCACTACAACACGCGTACACTGGGATTTGTGCCAGAAAATCAAAATTAAATGTCAGGTTTCCATGTCACGACAGGAGATCTCTGATCCTTGGCCTTCCATATACTGGAAACATTCTGACTCAGCCCTTCAGTTGCATTTTGAAGGCTATAAAGAATCCAATTCCGAGCTATGGAAAAAGAGAAGAGAATTCAACTTTGAGAGCAAAGTTACTCTGGAGAAATTATTCACTTCATATTGAGTCTGCATCCCTTTGTCCTTTAAGTCTGAACATAGTGTTCATCCCCCAAGCTCTTCCCTTATTTATGGAGAACCTCTTTGTCTCCCTTATATGAGCTTGCCTTTGGTGGAGGATTGAAGTGGTGGAGGCCTAGTTGGAAGGAACTCAGTATCTTGGTTCCGAACCATGCCGACACGAAAGTCTATAATATTTTCACTTCTGTTGATCATTTATTAATAGAAATACTCCTTTCCCGTCCAATTGATATCTTGCAAATATATGTATTCTTATACATGGGAATATTTGTTATGTATATTGATGGATTATGCTATCTAATGTGCTAACCTTTTATATTTCCACCATATGCTTGTTTTTGCTTGTTTGTTGAGAACTTGTGGCAGGTATATAGCTTTGGATTGAAGTGCTCAATGATGGACATCATCGAACATCTGGACGAGGTAGGCCTCTTTCTTATATTACTTGCACATTGGTTTATATAGAATATGTTTGGAATGGAGTTGATTTCTGTAGTCATTTCCATCTGTTGTGGTTCACCCTAGCCATAGAGAGATTTTCTTCCTAACATAATTGGCGACCATACTGGGGATTGAATCTTCTTTCTTAGGGTTTGAAGTACTTTTCTCCTTTTGATTTCTCTTGTTTCTATTGTGGTTCTTGTCGTATCATTGCTTGACAACTCATGTTCACTCTAGGTCTGATTTTTCAGCCTTTCTCCCTTGCCCGACCTTGTTTCAAACCATATACGCGCCTTTTTCCTTGACGGTAGCATATACACGCGGGATGTCTCACTACAAGATATGTATATACACCTTGTTTGCCCAAACAGTCGTGTAAACCCTTTTTCCTTGCATGTTTTCTTGGTCTGGTGTTTGTTGGGTGGGATTTGATGCTTGTTGAGCCTTCTTAGGTCCATGTAGTGCCTGTTGAGTGCCTGTGGGATGACAGGAAACCCTCTTTTGGTTGAATTTTTGGGTGAAGTTTTTCTCTTCATATTTTCATTTTTATTGTCCTCGTACATTGGGATGGGTGTTTCATTGCTTGTATCCTACTTGAGTTATCTCTTTTTTATACACAATAGGGATATATATCAAGTTACTTTTTAGTCCATGCATTTTCATTTTTGAGATATTGAAAATACAAAAAAAATAGGCATTCTGCATTGCTTTCCATTTTTGTCTTTTGAGTTTTTATCATTAGCTTAGTGCATACAGTGAAATATTGCATTTTTACTTCTGAATTGCAGAGTTGAATTTGAAAATTGCATCGTTTTTAGAAGCATATCATACATTAAAAGTTAAAGTTAGGACTTTGCATTATTTTCACATTTACTTTTTTTGTAGAGTCATAACACCATGAGTTTCATCACCATACCTTTTTGAGTAATCATGGCCATAAAATAAACGCTATAATTTAAAATTTATTAGTAACGATTTTATTTTCTAGGGTGCACAAACTAGCCTAGGATTTAGTGCCTTAGAATAGGATTTTGTGAGTAAACTTCTCTAAGGAAATTAAATCAACATATGTGTCTGAGTCAGGGAGTGGAGAAATCCATTGTATAATTGGTGAGATCAGGAGGCTTCGCTCACATTGGAGTTAATCATGAGGTCGCACGAAGTCAGTTGAAGGGATATCCCCCTGATACCTTCCTAGCGTCAGAAATATTTCTGGGGATCTATTCGTATCTGGGGATCTTGTTAGTACCCTTACCTCCATGAGAGGCGGTGCTTTCAAGGTTTCGGGCTTTGCTACCCTACCCATACAGTGGACCTAACTTACGACTACTCGCATGTACATCGGTTATACAGTGGTTTATTAGTAGCTTGACTTATGTGTCTCATAGGTTACTTGCAGGGGTTATTCTACAGGTACCCTGGGTCAGATAAGGGTTGGACAACACACAACCTTTATGGAGGATTACCTCTCCGGGGGGATCTGACCGACTGGTTGTTAAGCCCACGAGGGCCCTTATAACTAATTTTGTTACCTCCGATATTTAGCAGGGAGTCTCAGGCCCCTCTTGGGCGATACATACCTTCTTTAGGGAGGGAGGCCACTCAACCACTTTACCCATTTACATGCATATTGGCCATTTGAATTTTGGTGTTCTCTTTGATTACTAGTTGGCCTTAGGAGTATATACTGAGTCTTCATTATCATGGACAGTGAGTTCCTTTTGCTCCCTCATTTACTGCTACCCCCCCCATGATGTCCACTCATTTCATATGGACGGATCCATCCTCTTCGCATTATGGTATGCAAAATTATAATACTTAGTCAATGCCTTGGGTCTCTAATCATTTTTATCATGGTATGCTCGACATGTCTTCACACTTTCCATCCTCTGTGAATCCTAGTTGTGGGTCTGGGGGAATGATGCCTCCCTATTATTCCTTTTCGTTTGGTGGGAGTCACATCCCCCAAACACCTCTTACGGCAGGAGGTTGGAATCTTCCTTCCTACGAATCCACTGTTTTAGGAGCAAGTGCTCAAATGGGTGGTCATTCGAATTATTACACTCCATCCACCTATCCTTCTTCCGCTATGAAATTTCCTATGAACACTTTTCCCATGGCAGACTTCTGTATGTCCTCTGGTGTTACATATGGATGGAGTCATTATTATAGTATGGGAAACCCCCTTTACGAAGTTCCTTCATCTAGGGGCAACGTATATCCTCACATGAGTAACCCTTGTCATGTCGCTTTCTCTTCCCAAGTGACTTCCTCAGTGATGATGCCCTTACAACTTGATATGAATCAATATGGAGGAGGATACTATATTTCCGAGCAGGGCCATGGTGTATACCATAACCCTTCTTAGCATGCAATTTCTCAAAACCAATATTTCCTTGGACCTTGTCTCTAATGCCGCAATTCATCACCACCTCGAATCTAGTCACTACTAGTCATACTGGAGCTCCATCTCTCACCTCTGCTAGTCATGTTGGAGGTTGGTCGAAAAACTCCACAAATCATGTTGAAGACCTGCAACCAACCACCCCAAGTCATGCCGCAGGAACAAGTCTAGTCACTGCATGTCATACTGGCATTATATCACCAACCTCTTCTAGTCATGTTGGAGATTGGTTGACAACCTCTGCAAGTCATGTTGAAGACCTGTAACCAACCATTGCAAGTCATGTTGGTGGCACATGTCTGGTCACTGCTAGTCACACTGCACATACATCACCAACCTTTGCTAGTCATGTTGGGGATCCATCACCAACCTTTGCAAGTCATGTTGGAGATTTTCTACTAGCCTCTGTAAGTCATGCTGGGAGCATGTCACCAGCCACTGCAAGTTATGATGGGGGAATTCATATGATTGAGAAGCCTAGATGTTTCAGACGTAAGGCCATATTCCTTTGCAGGACTTGTGAAGGAAACCACCTTACTCATTTATGTCTTGCTACTGCCAGGATACTAGAAGCATGGTTCTCACTTGAGGGCCCTTCGGGTTCTGAGTCGTCTGTGGTTTCCCCACACTCCATTCCTTCTTTGGTTGATACAACAGTCATGCCGATGCAATCTTCGACTGACACCCCTTTTCCTTTAGGGTTGATGCATCATTTGACCTTGTTCTCTCACATCCTGTTCAACTAGTGGTCATGTTGACGCAATCTTCAACTGACACCTCTCCTATGTTCGGGGGTGATGCATCTCTTGACCTTTTTGTCTTGCATCTTGTTCAACCTATGGTCATGTTGATGCAATATTCGACCGACAACACTCCTGTTTTTGGGAGTGACACACCTCTTAACCTTGTTGTCTCGCATCCTATTCAACCAATGGTTGAGGAAGTGGTTGTATCGATGCAATCTTCGATCAACCCCACTCTTCTCTTGGAGAGTGAAAATTCTAAGGAAGCGATCATGCCGATGCAATTTTCGATCGATTCCGCTCTTTTGGTTCTAGTTCTATACCTTCCATGCCACGTCCTTAGGATTTCTAGTCTCGCACCTTCTGAACAAGAGAGAGTTTTACTCTTCCCAAGTTCTCTCCCCACAAGTATCGAAGAGATTCCCTTTAATTGGGATGGTCTCATGGGGTACCCAATTCCCCCACCTATGTATTTTCCAAGAAGAGACATTATCTGATATATCACAGAGACGATAACCTCCGTTAGCACTTTGTCCTCCTCGACTTGGAGAGATTTGGGTTTTCCCAAGATTATGTCGATTATTTGCAAGATACTGACATTCCACAGAAGGTCCACATGAGAGCCTTGGCCTCCCCCATGACTTGCCTCCTAGAATCTCCCAAACAAGTCCAAGTTAAGCCCTTTTCCGACTTGTTCAAAAAGAGAAAATATTGTCGAGCGATTTGTCCCTTTCACGCTCGTTAATTTGGATCTAAAAGGTCGCGAGTCTTAGTTAAGCTCTTTTCATACTCGTTTTCAAAAACGAAAATATTTCCGAGTGATTTGTCCCTTTCACACTCGTTAAATTGGACTTGAAAGGTTGTGAGTCTTAGTTAAGCTCTTTTTCGACTCGTTATAAAAAATAGAAAAGATCACCTAGTGAACTTTTCTTTTTCACACTCGTAAATTGGATTTGAAAAGATGTCTATTTGGCACAAGTTTACCCCTTTTTCACACCAAGTAGACTATAAGACATAAAAAAGGAAATGTTTTGGCATTAAATTGTGATTGCATCTCATGCCCTTTCTTGCAGTATTGAGCCTATAGTCGGTTCTCGCTTTGCGTTATAAACCATTTGCCTCAAAAGTTATGCATCCTCAACCAAGAAGAGTCTTGTTTATATCCTTCACAATTTGACACCCTATACCTAGGAGGGAACATCCCCCGAGTGCCCATCTCCCACATGCATTTCCTTGCATTGAGCATAGGTATGTTCCATTGCTGGAACTAGTTTGTCTTACTTGTGACACTCGTTTCCTCCTCTGTATCATAGCATTTATTTTTATATGAAAAAATAAAGAAAAGATGGGTGGGAAGGGAGTATTATATTATGTTGGCAGCAGTCATGTCGCCTTTGAACAAGAGAACAAAGTTATTGAGTCCATTAATCATAATTTTGGAATTAGCATGGCCTTAGGAAGTTGAGCTCGTTATAGAGTCTTCTCTACAGACTGGTTCTCTTCCAGTCCCTATAGAGAATTTTTATTGATGCCTCCTGCATCTCATGGTTTCATCATTGGGTCTATGCTGCCGAATTCCTCTATATGTCTCATGCTCTTGTTCAAAGGAAGTCTATTAACCTGTGTCGGCCACTCCTCAGAACTCTTGACTTTGCATGTTGTCCATACCCTCAGTTTGTCTCAGAATCACATGATATTGTAGTCCTATCATGCACCCTGGCCCTACTTTCATCATTGGTAGGTAACCTTGAACCCAACAATCGACATTTCATCATTGGTCGTTGACTGGGTAGTTTCCCTTGTGTTCGATGGAAAGACATCTATTCACACATTGGGATTTGTGCAATGTCTTGGATGCCATTAGCCTTATTGGTAGTTTCCTTGCCTTTGTCAGCAGTTTTCATCATTGGCTTCTATGTAGAGGGTCTTTTTCATGTACTACTTTCACTTGGAACACGTGAAAGAAGCACCAGGTCGTTGGTTCATGAACTTATTCTTCGTCTGATTTCCACCAAACCATGAAGCTCCTGCTTTTCTCCTCGTGCTGACTAATGAGAGATGCCTTAATTCTCTCCTTTCAGTAGGTCTCCTTCCATCGACATCAACCCATTTATTCTGGAAACAAGACCTAGAGTCTTATGAGTACCTTGAGGCTTGCAGTCATTAGTGGCAGGCTCTCTCATCATCGAAAGTTGGGAATAAATCAATGTCTCCCAATCAATGGATTATTTAGTTGTTCGACACCGACTCCTCTATTCACACTTGTAAGAATGTACTCAGTGCCTTGATACCTACTTTCATTATCAGTAGTCTATCTCGCATTTGTTAATGGTATACCTCAATGACCGGTAATCAAACGATGTTTCATTGTGTTCAACCTCAACTCCTTTATTCACATGATGTAGACTTGCACCTTTGGTGGATTATGTAGAAGACTTGAAGACATCACTATGTGGCCACATCTTTCCTTAGCTATTGCTTCCTTTTCATTGGACCAGTACCTATATGACTTCAACGATCATGGGAGATCAGATTGTACTCCATGGTATACATATATTTTTAGATTGGTTTTGAGACTGGTTCTACTGGGCCTTGTTTTTGACTATGAAAACTATTGGCATCTAATCACATTTGTATTTTCCTATTCATGGCCATGGACACTTATTTGGTATATTTTCACTTGGATTTGCAGTGTATTTTTGGAAGCCATGTATGCAAAGTCAGTGCAGAATGTAATGAGCAATTGAGTTTGTCCAGCTGGTTCTCTACCACTCCACTTATGGGTTATTTATAATGTATTTCGACCATCGTAGATACTCCTATGACCTCACACATTAGGGGGCATCTGTTAGAAAAATATTTGCCTCACCCTATGCAATCTTGCAGAGAGGGCCTTATTCCATTTCCCCATGCATACTTACTTTCCTTGATGATAAAATCCAGAGACAAAAATATATTTTTTTCCACTTTTACACATCTTGCACCCTATACAGCAAGCGTATATGCAGGCTGCTCCACTACAACCCGCATACATCAGGATTTGTTCCAGAAAATCAAAATTAAATGTCAGGTTTCCATGTCACGACAGGAGATCTTTGATCCTTGGCCTTCCATATACTGAAAACATTCCGACTCAGCCCTTCAGTTTCATTTTGAAGGCTATAAAGAAGCCAATTCCGAGCTATGGAAAAAGAGGAGAGAATTCAACTTTGAGAGCAAAGTTACTCTGGAGAAATTATTTACTTCATATTGAGTCTGCATCCCTTTTTCCTTTAAGCCTAAACACCATGTTCATCCCCCAAGCTCTTCCCTTATTGATGGAGAACCTCTTTGTCTCCCTTATATGAGCTTGCCTTTGGTGGAGGATTGAAGTGGTGGAGGCCTAGTTGGAAGGAACTCGGTTTCTTGGTTCTGAACCATGCCGACACGGAACTCTGTAATATTTTCACTTCTGTTGATCATTTATTAATATAAATACTCCTTTCCCATCCAATTGATATCTTGAAAATATATGTATTCTTATCCATGGGCGTATTTGTTATGTATATTGATGGATGATGCTATCTAATGTGCTAACCTTTCATATTTCCAACATATTCTTGTTTTTTCTTGTTTGTTGAGAACTTGTTGCAGGTATATAGCTTTGGGTTGAAGTGCTCAACGATGGACATCATCGAACATCTGGACGAGGTAGGCCTCTTTTTTTATCTTACTTGCACATTGGTTTATATAGCATATGTTTGGAATTGATTTGATTTTTGCAGTCATTTCCGTCTGTTGTGGTTCACCCCATCCATAGAGAGATTTTCCTCGTAACACTTCCAGAATGGTTGAATTAGATTAGTTCGCTTTCCTTTCATCATGTGTGGATTTTATTTCCTACAGGTTGTAGTACCTTGCCAAAATTTGTGAACTGTCAATACTCTCCTGGAAAAAGTAATCATTGATACTACGACTACATAAAAAATTAGTGGAAGCATAGAATGCAAATGACATATATAGTGCATGGTATCTCATGAGTTCCTGTAATGGCCCCGCCGTTATGACAACAAAAGAAACATACAATAGGTAATTTTTTTGTTGTTGTTTTTCATTAGGAATTAAACATCACACTTAAATGCAACATCATCGACACATCATTCACATAGATTAACGAAACAAAATTAATGCATTAACAATCAATTTCGACACAATGCCGACATATCATCACCATGAACCACGACACACATATCGATGTATTAACACATTAATTAACAACAACCCACATCATTGCATTCTACAATTAATATCGACGCATAATAGTATGAATCTTAAATGCTCAACCCATCTCATAGGACAATCATCAGATAACCACAAGATAACATAAGATAACAAAACTTAACATAAGGATCATGAAGATAATCATAAGAATCACATAATATGCTACCCACCCAACCTACCCTACAAGGTTAGGACCTCCAGGACACATAAGCAATGCTCAATCCAAAGTTCCAATTGATTTTAACCATTCAAGGTCTCAGAGCTAGCAACTGTTCTGAGGAACAAGGAGGTGTCTACATCCCACTAACACATTCAAGTCCCAACTAACTATGCTAAATCAACAACATCAACGATAATCAATTTTATCAATCCATCAATCCTAATCCACAATTAGACATGGCGCACGAGTAATCATTCACATAACATATCATAAACCATATTAAATCCAAGGTGCAAAAGAATTTATCAGTTGTATTCGTGGCACAATCCCATTCACAATATGCAATCATCTCTCATAATAAATTTTCATTTCGCGCAAGAAGACTAACATCTAAAACCATACATTACATTATAATTCAGTGCGTGCAAGGAGTCTAATTCCTCAACTAGTCATACATCATATTATCGAACTGTGTGCAAGCTTTCTATTCAATTATTCCATCGTTTACACATCAACAATTCAAGATGTAAGATATATCGATTTTATTTCGCAAGGTGCAAGAGAATACAATTAATAAATCAATCATACTTCAATAATATTAAAGGTGCAATAGTAACCAAATTCTAATCCAATCAGGAAACATCAATATTCAATGGTGTAATAGAAAACTAGTTATTAATCCATCATACATTAACAAATTTAAAGGCGCAAGTAATAATTGTTAATTAAATTAGGGCGCAGATGAAAAGTCAATCAATCCTAATCATCATATAATCAGGGCGCAGTGTAGTCAACATCAAATTCCACTTTTATTCCATGGCACGCGAGAAGTATAATATCAATAATAATCATTCCTTACATATCAATAATAATAAAATTTTATTGTGCAAGAAGTAAATAACTAACACAATAATTCTCTACATTGGATTTCATGGTGCACTAGAAATCTAACCACTTGTGTAATCATGTGTAACATTAATCGGTGTGCGCAATAAATCATTAACATACTCATTCCTTGTCAGTAATATTTAATGAGCAAGAGAATCAAAATATTAACCAACCATGATTCAACTTTATTCAAGGGCACAAGCGATCCTAAATGCTTAATCAATCATTTGTCAGTCATTTTTCTAAGGGTACAGAGAATAATCCACCAGTTTTTAAAGGATGCAAGAGAAAAATAATTACAAATCAACTATCAAGTGCTTCAAGCTTCGTAATAAGACAACTCTTCATGTAGCTTGACTATGCATAATCTCATTGACTGGAATCCAATCGTGTTATTGTTTAGTCAAAATTATGGATTACATTAAATAATATAAATTTTATAGCTACACATCAACATCCTTATTAAGTTAATTAATGTTATTGAATTGACAAAAACATGTGTTTTCCATGGTCTAAGTCCAGGTTACTATATTAAAGGTTTTGTTTTTTTTGGATTTCACGCAGAGGTTACATGCAAATGCCAAGTAGAGAGAGAGAGAGAGAGAGAGAGAGAGAGAGAGAGAGAGATCCCTAGGTCTCCAATCATAGAGAAAAAGGTATCAAGGGTGTTGGGCGATTTTAATGGTTATTTTTGTTGTTTAAGGCAATGAAATCGTTGGCAAATTAAAAACGAATTGGTTGAGTAAATATATAAACAATCCCAAAGATTTTACTGGGTATTTCCATTTTATATGTTAGCGTGCTGTGATATAGTCATCTGTTCTCTAGTTACCTATTTGGAAATTTGTTGTGATCATTTTGAGAATGTCTGCATGATAAGAAGCTCAGGAGTAATGGTCCAGTGGTGTATCTTATGTTTCAAAGAGGTGTCCAGGTATATCCAAAGTTGGCAAGTGATGGTTTGAAACTCTTGAATGTAAAAGGTCAAAGAAATAGCTTTCGACAGCTAAGGGTCAAATTTTTATGTGTTTCTAGCTGCCGAATGTTCCTAGTTTCGGCAACTAAAAAGGCAGGCATGGGGAGATATTAGCTACTGAAAGCGCATGAATTTTCCAACGGTTAGCCTATCCCATTGGACTCTCAAACCGTCGGTAGTATACACCTCATCATCATATTAAGTGCTTTCGAAATCATCTCCATATATGATTTGCTTGGTCTCAATCATTTATTTTGGTTTGTGTTCATTATTCGATGAAGGATTCAAAACCTTGCCATCATCAACAATCATTGCCATTATCTCCTCGTGAGAGAAACCATTACTTTCCGAGTTGGTGTTAAATAAAAATTATGATCTAAGCTATTCCTTTTTTGGAATTTTTAAAAGTTTACCATCCAAAACATTTGCTTGTCTCACAAATTTCTCTCATTTGTCTTTCCTTCCTCCTTTTTCCTAGCACCGGTCTCCCATCCATCAAACCAGATTTCAGTGTCTTCAAGGTATTAACAGGTTTTTGTAGATGTCTACTGGAGGAGCATTGCTCAGGAGGGAGCTGCAAGATATTTCCTATCTGGAATCTCATCGAGAGATTTTTCAAATGTTCAAGGATGGAGGATGCTACAGGTTTTGTGAAAAATTACAAGGGTGTCATCAGGGAATTGCAGAGGTGTTTGTCAAACGTTTTGGTGGAGCCAAAGTGAAATTGGGTCCTTTGGAAATGCAGATAGATGAGGAAAGTATTGCTATAGCAACTGAGATGCCTAGAGAGGGTGAGAGGTGGTTCAAGACCGCTTCCATTAAAGACATTGAATTTAGATCTTACCTCAAGCCAGAATTCCAGAGCATTATTTGGCAAAGGGACGTTCCTAGGAATTACTTGGAAGAAAAATGGCAGAAATTGTTGAAGGTTATTCAGGTGTACATAACATGTGAAGGGAGGTATGGCAGGGTCATGTTGTACCATTTCAGGCTTATCAATAATTTGACAGGAAGAACCCTTTGAATTTGCCTCATTATCTTCATAGGAGTCTCACCAAGGTGGCACAAAAAGTCCAAGCTAAACCTAAGAAAGCAAACAGTAGATTGTTCCATCATGGCCTTATTAAGCTTATAGTGATGGAGGAACTCCAGAGAAGAGAGAAGACATGGGACTATCTCCTATTTTGGGGAGAATTTGAGTAAGAGATCTAGCCTAAGGGTAAGAAGACACCTACAAAGATGTCATCTACACCAAAGAGCAGTAAGAGAAAGAGAAGGGCTCCATCGCCAGTTCATACAGAACAACCAACCCCTTCACCCAGGTCTAAGAAGGCAAAAAAGAAGCTTGATTTTGATCAGGGAATAGAGGGCCAGAGAAATGTTGTTAATAAAAACATCTTGAATTTTCCATACTTAGATTCCGAGTCTGAACCACCCATGGAGGAGAGAGAGGAAACTGAAGTTGAAGCTCCAGCCTTTGAGGTACCTGAGACATCAACAAAAAAGAAGATCAGTAAAGCATCCAAGATTCAGAAGATGAAAGAGTAAGTGACAAAGCATAGGCTATTAGAAAGATTCATCAAATCTCAGAATCAGGCTATGAAAATAAAATCTAATGAGGTAAGAGACTCATTTAAAAGGTTATATCTGATGCATGTAGCTCTGGAAAGGAAGAATAAAAGTTTGTCTAATAAAAAACAGAAACTTTACCAAATGATCAAGTTCTTGAGGTTCAAACTAGCACCTAGAAAACCTAAACCAAGAGCTCATCTGGGTTTAGAAGCATTGGTTGAAGTTGATATGGACCTAAATAAGGAATCCTAAGAGTTATACAGAGTAAAGGAATCAAATTTTGCAATTTTGAATGGTTTTGGAAAACTCAGGACTTTCGACAGCTTATTTTGGTCCACAAAAGTGTTGTTAGCTACCGAATCCCCTGACTTTTGGCAGCTAAATCGGCTCTGTTCTGTACGTGTTAGATGCCGAAAGTACAGAGATGGGCAAAACGACAATATGTTATCCCATATCAGATCCATTTGTTTCCATATCACTCGATAAGACTTTCAGATTCATCCCAACTCCAAAATAGATGAGAAGGAATATCTTTTTCATATTTTAAGGCAAATACAAAGGGGAAAGGTTCAAAGATGATTCCATTTTGGTTGAAGATAATTGATTCATGACTCAGGTGTCAGTGAAAGATTTCAAGAAGTCCTATCATCATCCAACAAGGCTATGTAGAGATCGAATAATATAGTGTTGATAGGGATTCAATCACTTATGAATAGGATCTATCTCCTAGAATTTTGTAATAGGATAGATTTTATAAACACTTGTAATTTTCAGATCCATCATTTGAGGTTCTGAAACTATTTTGTGAAGATTATGTAAGCCCATAGAGGCCACAGTCAAAAGTTGTGGTTCATTCAGACCTGAAGGGGAGGATGGGATGGAATTATCACCTCCTATTGTAAAAATGTTTAGCAAGTTGTAAGTGACTCTTTGGATGAATATAAAGGCTTTGTTCCCAGATTCTTGTGTCATGATCATGTGGTGAAGTACCTCTTTATGCAACCTATTATTATCTTGTCTTACATATTTTTTTTCCTTCGTTATCATTTATAAGAAGATTATGTTTCAGGATTTGTCTTAGACACCCTAATTTGGTTGAAAACAATATTTATGTTTTCTTCTGAAATTAGAATGTAGAATTCGGATAAGCTCTACTCTGCATTTGAAATGAACTTCAATCTATTCTTCTTTTCCCATTTTATCAGCTCAAATGATCCACTGACATGATTACCATACCTAGTTACATTTTGTCTCAGTTATCCATTCATTCAATCACTTTAACCTTTGACTCCATTTTTCCCAATGGTCCTCTTCTGCTGTCCCAACCCAAAAAACTCCAAAAACAAACCTTCTATCCTCATACCTAGCCTAACATCCAATCTAAACAAAGTTAAATCATATAGAGAGATCCATCTCTGAGTCTTGGAGGGATAGATCCTTGACTCAAAGTGGTTTTGATGTTGCCTCTGTGACTGCCTCCACAACCTTGGGCTCCACATCCTTGGGCAAATTACAGAGTGCTAACATATTGGCGACCATACTAGGGAACTGTTCTCCAGAAAATCATACCAAGTTTCAGATATGATCACTGATGGTAGACAGTGACCAGACATAAGAAGGATGCAATCTTTCACTTGACAACTCCAATCAGCTCCAGATAGTGCCAACTCAAAGACTCCACTGGAGGAAGAACCTGAAACATGACCAAGCAACCTGGAAACATCATGTATTCAAGCTCTAATTGTATTCAAGATGTTATAGGATTTTTCTGTAATTATCTTCTCTCTTATTTTGATCCTGGTCAAGAGTATAATGCTGAAGTTTACATTGATCAGTTGCAAATTGATGAACCTCAAGAGACTAAGCCCCAAATTGTAGATCATGTACATACTCATACACTTGTGCACATCCCATATACAGTTGCAGAAAACCCAGTGAGACATGAGCCTCGTGTTTTATCTCCTACTTTGGCCAAGTTGTCAAATGATTATAATCCTCTTACTTTACCTCCCATACCTACAAAAATCCTAGACAGATACACGCCCCTAGATTTTCCTCCTATTCTCCATGACCTCCTAGCCAATTATAGCAATAATCTGCCCAGGTTTTATTGAGAAAATGTACAGATCACTGCTAAAAAGCATATCCAACATCTTGAGGATTTTCTTGATCTATTTGAGGTGGAAGATGATGATGTCTGCATCAGGATGTTTTCCTTATCATTGCAAGTTAAGGTTAATAATTGTTTTAAGAATCTTCCGGCCACAAGCATTAGTAACTTCCATCAATTCATACAAGTTTTCCTAGATCAATGGGTAATTATGGGAAATATCTTTCTCATCCTAGAAGAGTATGAACATTTGAAAAGACAGCAAGGAGAGACAGTGCTACATTTTTCAGCTAGGTTCAATAAGGTGTATAATGCAATGCCTGCTGATATAAGACCACCCATAGGATTAGCTCACTTGCATTACCCCGATGCTTTTGATCCAGAGATGGATTTCCAATTAAGAGAAAGGAACACCGCAACCCTAGAAGAAATGCAAAATGTTGCAGTCAATGTGGAAGCTAACCTGCTGAACAAAAAGGCAAATTTAGAAGCATTGAATAAAAACAAAACAGAAAAGGAGCATGTGATGTCCTCAGAAGTAAAGATAGATATTCTGATGAACATTGTCAATGAAATGCTGCATAATATTAGCAGGAAAGATGAAATTGTTTTTCAAAGGCCTCAGTACCATCGACTCTGGAAAGAACAAGAATAAATGTCCCCAAGAATTTTTCATCATAGCCTCAGTATCCTAAACCATCAAAGGATTTATTCATGTACTCAATTCACAATATAGCCAAAGAGGAAGTTCAAAACCAGGTGGTGGTGGAAAAATCTCCGAAGATGATGTGCATGTTTGATGACCTCCCCTACATAGATGATATACCCAGATATGATCTTCAAAATGATGACTATATGGTAGAGTTTGAAGCTGATTGTTCAAATCAGCTAGCATTATCTTCATGGGAAGAAGAAGCCCAATTGTCACAGTGCATAGATTACAATCAGATTCTACATACCAAGCAAGATTGCAAGAAGGAGGATGATTTTTATTTTTTCCAGTAAATGCAGAATGTCTACCCCTATGTTTTGCCTCACTTCTAAGGGAACATTGCAAGCAGATTGTAAGTAAAAAGGATGAGGAATGCCCTAATGCATCAGGTGAAGAGAATAGGGGTGATATAGAAGTTGTTTCAGAATCATAGGTGCAACCCTTGAGTCTTTTTGAAGGCCAAAATTCAGGCAAAAGCACAAGGCCCGGGACAGGTAATGAGCTGATCCAGTTAGATTCCCTGCCCTTATGCTTTAGTTCATTTCAGACTTTGAGAGGGAATCTTGGTCATACTCCAATTGCGAATCATAGGGTAAGCCATGAAGTGCCAATAGAGTCAATTCCACAGTCATCCAAAGCATTTTAGGACCCTATAGCTGATATGTTGGTTAATGTGTGTTTTCAAAGTCAGGTTTCATTTACTCCTAATGAATTAAAAATCTGTTACGATATGGATATGATCATATAGTCTACCCCATTGTCTGGTTAATTAGAAATATCAGTACAAATCCCATTAGATGAAATACAAACATATCCTAATATGCTTGAAGACTTGAAGACCCCGCATGCAGCACAAGGTCAGGAAGTTGAATGGACTGATTCCAAATACCAAGAAATAGGTCAAGTATATCTTGATGCTATAGATATCTATATGAGAAAAAATTTCATCACATGGCAACTTTTCCTTTTTAGCATTTCTATTGCTTGGTAGGTTTATCAAGCTATTTATGATGATGACCAGGCTCACAATCACTTCCAAATACCATTAACAGATTTGTTCCTGAACCGGGTGAAAAACAATTGAAGAGCCAAGGTGCAAGACCCGACATTTGATTGGTTATTCTGGGTATTTCACATTGATTAAAGACAAACATTATCAGTTTAGAATAGGATATATGTACATAAATAAGATCGTCATATCAACGTTTTTGTTTCAATTATCAGATTTACAGTATTCAAATAAGCTTGCTGGGCAAGCATGCATTTTATTTTTATTTCCATTTTACTTCAAAACTCAGTCAAATTCAGAATGAATAATCAATTGTTGTCCAGTCACTAAGTTTCAGGACAGATCAAGATACAGGTGGTGGGATCAACCCAATGGACAAGGCATTGATTTACGAAGCCAAAGATCTGAGATTATTGACACCTCCTAAAGAGCTTCCATCCCCAATTGGAGCCTATGTTAGTGTCCTATGATATAGTCATATGTTCTCCAGTTACCTATTTGGAAATTTTCTCTGATCATTTTGAGAATGTCTGCATGATAAGAAGCTCAAGAGTAATGGTCAAGTGGTGTATCTGATGTTTCAAAGAGGTGTCCAGGTATATCCAAAGTTGGAAAGTGATGGTTTGAAACTCTTGAATGTAAAAGGTCAAAGAAATAGCTTTCAGCAGCTAAGGGTAAAATTTTTATGTGTTGTTAGCTGCCAAAAGTTCCCAGTTTTGGCAGCTAAAAAAGTGGGCGCGAGGAGCTGTTAGCTACCAAAAGCGCAAAATGTTTCCAACGATTAGCCTGTCCCATTGGAATCTTAAACCGTTGGTAGTACACATGTAATCATCATCTTAAGTGCTGCCAAAATCATCTCCAGATATGATTTTCTTGGTCTCAATAATTTATTTTGGCTTGTATTCATTATTCAATGAAGGATTCAAAACCCTGCCATTATCAACAGTCATTGCCATTATCTCCTCATGAGCAAAACCATTACTGTCTGAGTTGGTGTTAAATAAACATTATGATCTAAGATATTCCTTTTTTGGCATTTTTAAAAGTTTACCATCCAAAACATTTGCTTGTCTCATGAATTTATCTCATATGTATTTCCTTCCTCCTTTTTCCTAGCGCTGGTCTCCCATCCATCAAACCAGATTTAAGTGTCTTCCAGGTATTAACTAGTTTTTTCAGATGTCTACTGGAGGAGCATTGCTCAGGAGGGAGCTGCAAGATATTTCCTATCTGGAATCTCATCCAGATATTTGTCAAATGTTCAAGGATGCAGGTTGCTACAGGTTTTGTGAAAAATTACAAGGGTATCATCAGGGAATTGCAGAGGCATTTGCCAAAAGTTTTGATGGAGCCAAAGTGTAATTGGGTCCTATGGAAATGCAGATAGATGAGGCAAGTATTGCTGCAGCAACTAAGATGCCTGGAGAGGGTGAGAGGTGGTTCAATACCACTACCATTAAAGACATTGAATTTAGATCTTACCTCAAGCCAGAATTCCAGAGCATTATTTGGCAAAGGGAAGTTCCTAGGAATTACTTGGAAGACAAATGGTAGAAATTGTTGAAGGTTATTTAGGTGTACATAATGTGTGAAGGGAGGTATGGCAGGGTCATGTTGTACCATTTCAGGCTTATCAATCATTTCACAGGCATAAACCCTCTGAATTTGCCTCATTATCTTCATAGGAGCCTCCCAAAGATGGCACAAAAAGTCCAAGCTAAACCTGAGAAAGAAAACAATAGATTGTTCCATCATGGCCTTATTAAGCTTATAGTGATGGAGGAAATCCTTAGAAGAGAGAAGACATGGGATTGTCTCCTATTTGGGGATAATTTGAGCAAGAGATCTAGCTTAAGGGTAAGAAGACACCTACAAAAAAGTCATCTACACCAAAGAGTAGTAAGAGAAAGAGAAGGGCTTTGTCACCAGTTTAGACAAAACATCCAACCCCTTCACCCAGGTCTAAGAAGGAAAAAAAGAAGCTTGATTTTGATCAGGGAATAGAGGGCCAATGCAGTGTTGTTAATAAAAACATATTGAATTTTCCATACTCAGATTCAGAGTCTGAACCACCCATGGAGGAGAGAGAGGAAAGTGAAGTTGAAGCTCCATCCTTTGAGGTACCTGAGACATCAACAAAAAAGAAGATCAGTAAAGCATCCAAGATTCAGAAGCTGAAAGAGGAAGTGACAGAGCTTAGGCTGTTAGAAAGAGTCATCAAATCTCAAAATCAGGCTATGAAAAGAAAATATGATTAGGTAAGAGACTCATTTAAAAGGTTATCTCTAATGCATGTAGCTCTGGAAAGGAAGAATACAAGACTGTCTGAGAAAAACCAGAAACTTTACCAAATGATCAAGTTCTTGAGGTTTAAACTAGCTGCACCTAGAAAATCTAAAACAAGAGCTCATCTCGATTTAGAAGCATTGGTTGAAGTTGCTATGAACCTAAACAATGAATCCTAAGAGTTAGATAGAATAAAGGAATGAAATTTTGCAATTTTGAATGATTTTGGAAAACTCAAGACTTTCAACAGCTTATTTTGGTCCACAGAGGTGTTGTTAGCTGTCGAATCCCCTAACTTTCAACAACTAAATCAGCTCTGTTCTATACGTGTTAGCTGTCAAAAGTAAAGAGATGGACATAATGACAATATGTTATCCCATATCAGATCCATTTTCTTCCATATCACTCGAGGAGACTTGCAGATGCGTCCCAACTCCAAAATAGATGAGAAGGAATATCTTTTTCAGATTTTAAGGCAAATACAAAGGGGAAAAGTTCAAAGATGATTCCATTTTGGTTGAATATAATTGATTCATGGCTCAGGTGTCAGTGAAATATTTCAAGCATTCCTATCATCATCCAACAAGGCTATGCAGATATCGAAGACTATAGTGTTGATAGGGATTCAATCACTATGAATAGGATCTATCTCCTAGAATTTTGTAATAGGATAGATTTTATAAACACTTGTAATTTTCATATCCATCATTTGAGGATCTGAAACTGTTTTTTGAATATTTTATAAGCCCATAGAGGCCACAATCAAAATTTGTGGTTCATTTAGATGCGAAGGGGAGGATGGGATGGAATTATCACCTCCTATTGTAAAAATGTTTAGCAAGTTGTAAGTGACTCTTTGGATGAATACAAAGGCTTTGTTCCCATATTCTTGTGTCATGATCATGTGGTGAAGTACCTCTTTATGTAACCTATTATTATCTTGTATTACATATTGTTTTCCTTCCTTATCATTTATAAGAAGATTATGTTTTAGGATTTGTCTTAGACACCCTAAACTGGGTTAAAACGATATTTATGTTTTCTTCTGAAATTAGAATGTAGAATTCAGATAAGCTCTGCTCTGCATTTGAAATGAACTTCAATCTATTCTTATTTTCCCATTTTATAAGCTCAAAGGATCCACTGACATGATTACCCTGCCGGGTTACATTTTGTCTCAGTTATCCATTCATTTAATCACTTTAACCTTTGACTCCATTTTTCCAAATGGTCCTCTTCTGTTGTCCCAACCCCAAAAATTCCAAAAAAAAACCTTCTATCCTCATACCTAGCCTAACATCCAATCTAAACAAAGTTAAATCATATAGAGAGATCCCTCTCTGAGTCTTGGAGGGCTATATCCTTGACTGAAAGTAGTTTTGATGTTGCCTCTGTGACTGCCTCCACAACCTTGGGCAAATTACATAGTGCTAACAGTATACAACAATGAATTTGCTGGCAAATAAAAACGAAATGGCTGACTAAATATACAACAAACGAAAATCATTTAATGGTTAACATCGATGTATAAAACAATGAATTCGCTGGCAAATAAAAATGAAATGGCTGAGTGAATATACAACAAACACATAACATTTAATGGTTATTTTCGATGTATACATAAACAAAATCACTGGAAAATAAAAAGATGAAATGGCTGAGTAAATATACAACAATCGCAGAGATGAAGATGGTAAAAAATGCATGTTGGTTTTCCCCATAGTCGGAGCAAAGTTTTACACCAAAAACGCAGAGGTAAAGAGGGTAAAAAATCTTGTTATTTTCCCTGACAGTGTGAGCACAGTTTTACACGAAAAACATAGAGGTAAGGAGGGTAAAAAATGTGGATAAATTCCCCCACAGCCTGAGCACATTTTTACACCAAAAACGTAGAGGTAAGGAGGGTAAAAACTCTTGCTAGCTTCCCCCATAGTATGAGCACGTTTTTACACCAAAAACATAGAGGTAAGGAGGGTAAAAAACTCTAGCTAAATTCCACCACAGTCTAAGCACGTTTTTACACCAAAAACGCAGAGGTAAGGAGTGCAAAAACTTTGGCTAAATTCCCCCATAGTCTAAGAACGATTTTACACCAAAAACATAGAGGTAAGGAGGGTAGAAACTATTTCTAGTTCCCCCACATTCCGAGCACGTATTTACACCAAAAATACAGAGGTAAGGAGGGTAAAACATAGAGGTAGCTGAGGGATTTACTGGGTAAAAGAGAGGATGGGGGTAGTGCCCTAGGTCTCCCAACGTAGAGAAAAACCCATGAAAATGATCTAACAAAAACACAGAGAAGAGATGAAACGTTTCGGGCATTTAAATAAATGCAGAGGTGAGATGCAGAACACTGAGCCACTTTTAAAAATGACAGGAGAGAGGTAATGTGATGGGAAATTAAAAAAATATACAGAGGTAATTATATGGTGGAAAGAAGCCAAGAAAAAAAACTGAGATCAACACCACAAATTGCGAAGGGAAATAAAAAATGAGTTGTTGGGAAAACTCTTGAAATTATTGTAGAGATAGGGACAATAAAAAGATAAAACGTCGAGCATCTAAATGGATTTTTGAGTGGGAAGAGACCGGTCAACGCAGAGAAGCATGAGATCATAACGCTGGGTGATTTTTGGCTCATAACACAGGGTTAAAATTCCTCCAAGAATGCAGAGGAAATAATGAAAAATGCAGAGGCAACAATCTATGCGAAAACCTACAAACGATAGATAGAAATAGCACAATAAGATATTCCTTAAAGGTTTTTGGAATTTAGAAAATAATTCAGTCTCAACAAGTTTCTTCTATATTACACCCATCTTGGGAATTTCAAAAATTCGACAACAGAGCTTATAATACAACTGAGGCAAACATAAATACAATTTTATATACATGACCATTCTTATGACGATTACATTCTAATGAAATTACCGTCACCAACAAACTAGGCCTAGAGATGTTCCTCGTCAACTGGTGCTCTGGACGTCCTCCTACTTGCTAACCATGAAGACTTCACCGGTACCTCCCAGCCAACGCTACGGGTACTCTTCTTCCCCTGTAGCCCCCCCGAGCCGCAAAGGGGCCACGTGCACAACCAGAGAAAATCTAGCACCCATCTCGCCTCACAAGGTCGAGCTACCACTCTCTATTTGAGCTGGGTATCCCAACTCCCACAAGAAAAACCAGTCAAGAAAAATCCGGCAACGTAACCTTATGCATACTAGTCGTGATCCTTTCCTCTTCTCCCCCATTAATTTTATAGAGTTCTTCTTAGTGACACTTCCAATTTCATGTTAAATTAATTTTATTAAAATTAATTAGGAAAAACTCTCCCCTGTACACTTGTCACACGATCCCTTAGTTGCACCAGATATTCATTTAATTAATTAAATTAATTTGCCAATTTCCTTCACCCACCTAAAAGCATTCCTAAAAATGCTCCTTGCTATCTCTTTATTCCCTCAATTTCCTTTAATGATTGATGCCTTTCTTAAAGCTTAGTTGAGTTTTAATTTAGGAAAGTTCTCTGGACTAGATTCCTTTCTATGTTCCACATTCATTCTTTCATTAAATTCCCCTTTTTGTCTAAGTTATAATTTAGCATGTTTTGCACATAAACAACAATTAATTCTTAGATAATTTATTTCCCTTTTAAATTCTTAATTTGATTTTTTTTCTTCATCCCCCTTTTATTAATTTATTAATTAGTTTTTAGTCCTCTTACCCTATTTAGACCTAGGCTTTAATTTCAACTAGGCTTAGCATTTTTGTTTTAAGGGAATTTATAATTAATACAATTTACTCATTCAACATTTATTTTAAGGCTGACCATGTCAAAATAAAATATTGTTTTCTAGGAACCTAGGTTCATCAACTCACCTGTGTTAAAATTTGCGACATGCCTTTCAAGATGCACTATGTGCTTCAAGGGTTCCACTCGCCTTTATTCATGTTTCATTTATGCGACGTGCCCTTCAAGACGCACTATGTGCTCCAAGGGTGTCACTTGCCTTTGACTGATTTTGGTAGACGTCCAACCATTGGAGTCAATACTCCATCAGGTGACCTTGTGGGAGACTAAGGGCCTATAAGGAACAATGAACCTTTCTTATTGCACACCCATTAGAATCTTCATGAGCGATTGTGTCAGTCTACCCTCACAATATCGTGGATCGCTCAAAATAGGTAATTGTTAACCTAAAATTAGAGCCACGACGGGAGTGCTAGTAGGATGTGGCAGGGTTGTTGCCACACCGCCCCCTCAATATCTATGGTTTTTGTGCATGACCCATTTACTCCTAATGTGAGTCTCATTAGCAAGCAATAATCAACCTGCATCCATCAACGAAACATGTCAGTGATCCATAAACAACATCATAATATACCCGATCATATGTCACATATGCATAAACAGAAATACCCAAACCATATATAGTCCACCTCCTGACTCGATATGGAGTCCAAGGAGGTCCATCTATGCCATCAGAATCCTCAATCTATCAAGAGTCTTGCACAGTAGGAGGAACCAATCAATAGCACCTGTCTATACATAAATAACATAATATAACATCATAATCCACAATCTCATTATCAGAATCTGTAAGTGAATAAGACAATCAAATAATGAACCGGATCACTTGCACGCAAGTGTCCTCAAAGAATATGTCACATCAGGTGTGTGAAAGAGAGGGATGTTACATACACCCCCTCTTGTTTTAAACTTCATCTCGAAGTTTCTCAGTACACAAGTGCAGAAATAAAGTATCTAACAATATCTAAATGTCTAGCTATTAAAAAAAAATGGAAAATGTGGACGCATATCATATGCTTCCTCCTAGGTAGCCGAGTGTGGACTATAATTGTTCCACTAGACCTTAACTTGATCGACTGTTTGACACCGGAGTTGCTGGATGAGATGGTCCAAAATGTGGATTAGCTCCGCCGTGAGCACACCCTCGTCCGACAACCACCAAGAACTCAAGTCAATCACATGCATAGGATCACTGACCTAAAGTGGCACATAGATACAAGATAAACATTGTGCAACTCCTCAAAGAATGAGGTATGACTAGCCGTTAGGCCCTTCATAATTATGGTCACGCGATGCGCATTGGAAAAACCCTTCTCCCGATCTTGCGCTTCTTCCAACCCTTTTTCTTATCGTTTGTATTCATTCTTCCATTTCTTGGATCGCTTCTGGTCCTGCCAGGACCCCATCCTCGAGTCTATCCCATCTCAATGGAATCTGACATGGTCTCCCATAGAGAAGCTCAACGGTGCCATATTAACGGTACCTTGATGGTTGTTGTTGCATGCAAAATCAGACAGCGGCAATAACTATTCCCAACGTTTATGTTGGTCCAACACACACATACGCAACACAACCTTCCAAATTTGGTTCGTTCCTTCATTCAACCTGTCTATCTCAGGGACATGCTGTACCAAAGTTCATTGGTGTTCCCAAGGCCTCTTGGGAAATCATCCAAAATCATCTTGCAAAAATTGATTCCCTTATTGGATATGATCCTCTTAGGCACACCATGTAGCCTCACTATCTCACTGATAAAAACTCTAGATATGTCTGGTGCCTGAAATGTCGTACACACAGGGATAAAATGTGCACTCTTCGTTAGAGTGTTGACTCCCACAAAAACGAGTCGTTCCTCCTTTCCATCAGCGAAAATCCTATAATGAAGTCCATCGAAATGACCTCCCAATATAATTATGGAATAGCGTGTGGTTGTAGTAATCTGAACCTGTCTATGTTCAGTTCTCACTTGCTGACAATCTACACATCTCACCACATAGTTAACTATGTCTTTCTTCAATCCTATTAAGAAGAATAAGGGTTTAAGGTATGTCCTCATCTTCGTGACTCCTGGATGAGCCATGTACACAACTCTATGAGCTTCATTTAAGATCAAACTTCTCAACTTGTCATTGTGAAGTATGTAAATCCGGTTATTATATCCCATTAATCTGTCATTGTCCATGGTAAATCCCTCAAATTTTGATACCAACATGGTGTCTTTTCTGAAATTTTCCTTAACCTCCTTATACCAGTCAACGTCACAATGTATAGTTAGAATCTTTTCACGAATATTTATCTGAAGAGATATCCCCGAAAATATGCATGGTCTCCGACTCAACACATCTGCCACTCTGTGCATTGTTCCTTTTATGTAGGAAATCTCAAAATTGTACTTGCTAAGCAGTTATGACCAATGCCTTTGCCGCGCGTTCAAGTCACTTTGCATAAAAATGTGTTGCAAACCACAATGGTCTATTTTTAGTCTGAACTTCCGTCCAATCAGGTAGTGTCTCCAAACTCTCAGGGCTTACATAATGGATAATAACTCCAAATCATGCGTCGCATATTTCTCCTCATGATTTCTTAACTTTCTCGAGATATAAGCGATCACTCGACCATCTTGCATCAAGACTCTACCTAAGCCTTCCTTGGATGTGTTGGTGCATACCAAGAATTTCTTGTCCATGTCAGGGACTTTTAGTATCGACATTGTCGTTAAATCTCCTTGAGCCTACGAAATGCTTCCGCGCATTTCTCGGTCCACACAAAATTCTTATTGTTCTTCTGCAATTCCATAATCGGATTTCCTATCTTCGAAAACCTTCGACGAACGATCGATAATATCCTGCTAAACCGATGAAGCTACATACTTCGAGCACGTTCGTCGGTGCAGGACATTCCATAATAGCCTCCACCTTCAATGGATCCATAATGATACCTTCGTCGGAGATAACATGCCCTAAATAGTGAATCCTCGATTGATTAAAAAGAGCATTTTGACGGTTTCCCGTATAACTTATTTTCTCGTAAACATTGTAGTACCAAGTGCAATTGTTTGCCATGTTCTTCCATCGTCCAAAAATATATCAATATGTCATCAATGAATACTTGAAAAAACTTGTCCAAGTATTCGTGGAACACCCTATTCATCAAGCTCATGAACACCCCTCGGGCGTTTGTCAGTTAAAACGGTAAAACGGTAAACTCGTAATGCCCAAACCTCGTCTTGAATGCGGATCCTCTCAACGTATCCTGATACCTTGAAGAAAGTCTAGTTGGATTTTGATGTTGTTGTGCACCAGACGTTGCATGTCCCATCGGTCTCGCATGATTCCTGCCTTGACCCCCGTTGATCAGCTCTTCCTGATCAGCTATGAGGGCCTTCTGGACTGCATCATGCAGCATGTGAGGAATTAGGATCCTCACTTTCGCACAGATGCTGAAATTTAAGGCCATCACAAGCTTGTTTACCTTAAGCTTTTCGGTGTTCATATTGGAGCATACCTAAGCAGCTCCATGAAACAAGCCTCATACTTGAGAATCATATGACCACCCTGTCATAAGGCATTGAACTCATTAAGTTGGAGCTCAATGAATTCCTTAGACAAATGCCTCTCCTAGAACTACTCCTCGAAGGGTTCCCATGACACGTCTTCGACGACCATATTCAATTGTGGCAAGACCGTCTTCCACCATAGAAGAGCACTCCCCTTCAACAGAAATACCACCATGCATAATTTCATGTTGGAGGTATAGTTGTGAAGTTCAAAGCACATTTCCATGTTCTGCAACCATGCCTTGGCGGTTGCGTCATTCGTGGCACCCAAGAACTCGAGAAACTTGACCTTCTCGAGTTCTCACTGAATGCTACCGATACTGACGGGGGTGCATTGTGGATCCTCAGGGGGTACAGGATCCCTGGGCTCATCTCTTCTAGACAGTTAATCAAGGCCTCTAAAATTTCCTTGGAAGGACCTTGTCAGACCATCCACATCCCTTACAACAATCGACTCCTGCCCAAGACTTGTTCTTCCCCTTGGGGGTTAGACCCCTAGGGTGCGGGAGCTTCTGGAAGCATTGCACCTCCTCCCCTAACACCATGTGGTGTACCTCCACAACGTCCTCTATCCAGGATTACCGTAGGGACAAATTCAAATTTTAATTTATTGATAACTCAATGATCAAAGTATAATACAGAGGAAGGCGTGATGATCCATAGTCGCAGGGTTGAACCCACTCTTATACCATATGTAACGGCCTCGCCATTATGACAACAAAAGCGACCTACAATAGGTAATTTTTTTTTTTGCATTAGGAATTAAACATCACACTTAAATGCAACATCATCGACACATCATTCACATAGATTAACGAAACAAAATTAATGCATTAACAATCAATTTCGATACAATGCCAACATATCATCACCATGAACCACGCCATGCATATCAATGTATTAAAACATTAATTAACAACAACCCACATCATTGCATTCTACAATTCATATTGATGCATAACAATACGAATCTTAAATGCTCAATGCATCTCATAGGATAATCACCAGATAACCACAAGATAACATAAGATAACATATCGAAACATAAGGATCATGAAGATAATCACAAGAACCACATAATATGCTACCCGCCCAACCTACCCTGCAAGGTTAGGACCTCCAGGACACATAAGCAACGCTCAAGCATAGGTTCCAATTGATTTTAACCATTTAAGGTCTCAAGGCTGGCGATTGTTCTGAGGAACAAGGAGGTGTCTACATCCCACTAACACAGTCAAGTCCCAACTAACTATGCTAAATCAACAACATCAACGGTAATCAATTTCATCAATCCTAATCCACAATTAGACATGGCGTGCGAGTAATCATCTGTATAATATATCATAGACCATATTAAATCCAAGGCACAAAAGCATTTATCAGTTGTATTCGTGGTGTAATCCCATTCACAATATGCAATCATCCGTCATACTAAATTTTTATTTCTCGCAAGAAGGATAACATATAAAACCATACGTTAAATTATAATTCAGTGCACACAAGGAGTCTAATTCATCAACTAGTCATACATCATATTATTGAATTGCATGCAAGTGTTCTATTCAATTAATCCATCGTTTACACATCAACAATTCAAGACACAAGAGATATCGATTTTATTTCGCAAGGCACAAGAGAATACAATTAATAAATCAATCATACTTCAATAATATTAAAGGTGCAATAGTAACCAAATTCTAATCCAATCAGGCAACATCAATATTCAATGGCGCAATAGAAAACTAGTTATTAATCCATCGTACATTAACAAATTTAAAGGCGTAAGTAATAATTGTTAATTAAATTAGGGCGCAGACGAAAAGTCAATCAATCCTAATCATCATATAATCAAGGCACAGTGTAGTCAACATCAAATTCCACTTTTATTCCATGGCACGTGAGAAGCATAATATCAATAATAATCATTCCTTACAATAAATGTTTATTGTGCAAGAAGTAAATAACTAACACAATCATTCTTTACATTGGTTTTCATGGTGCACTAGAAATCTAACCACTTGTGTAACCATGCGCAACATTAATCGGTACACGCATCAATCATTAACGTAATCATCCCTTGTCGGTAATATTCAATGCGCAAGAGAATCAAAATTTTAACCAACCATGCTTCAACTTTATTCAAGGGCGCAAGTGATCCTAAATGCTTAATCAATCATCTGTCAGTCATTTTTCTAAGAGTGCAGAGAATAATCCACTAGTTTTTAAAGGATGCAAGAGAAAAATAATTACAAATCAACCATCAAGTGCTTCAAGCTTCGTAATAAGACAACTCTTCATGTAGCTTGACTATGCATAATCTCATTGAGTGGAATCCAATTGTGTTATTGTTTAGTCAAAATTATGGATTACATTAAATAATATAAATTCTATAGCTACACATCAACATCCTTATTAAGTTAATTTATGTTCTTGAACTAATAAAAACATCTGTTTTCCATGGTCTAACTCTAGGTTACTATATTAAAGGTTTTGTTTTTCTTGGATTGCATGCAAAGGTTACATGCAAACGTTGAGTAGAGAGAGAGAGAGAGAGAGAGAGAGAGAGAGAGAGAGAGAGAGGCAATGCCCTGGGTCTCCAATCATAGAGAAAAAGGCAGCAAGGGCATTGGGCGATTTTAATGGTTATTTTCATTGTATAAGGAAATGAAATCGCTGGCAAATTAAAAACAAATTGGCTGAGTAAATATACAAACAAACGTAGAGCTTTTACTGGTTATTTTCGTTAAATACAACAATGAATTCACTGGAAAATAAAAACGAAATGGCTGAGTAAATATACAACAAACGCAGAGCATTTAATGGTTAAATTCGTTGTATACAACAATGAATCCGCTGGAAAATAAAAACTAAATGGCTGAGTGAATATACAACAAACATAGAGCATTTAATGGTTATTTTCACTGTATACATAAATGGAATTGTTGGAAAATAAAAAAATGAAATGGTTGAGTAAATATACAACAAACATAGAGATGAAGATGGTAAAAGATGCACGCTGGTTTTCCCCACAGTCAGAGCTTGTTTTTACACCGAAAATGCAGAGGTAAGGAGGGTAAAAACTCTTGCTAGTTCCCCCACAGTATAAGCACATTTTTACACCAAAAACGTAGAGGTAAGGAGGGTAAAAACTCTTCCTAGTTTCCCCTACAGTCTCAACACATTTTTACACCAAAAAAATAGAGGTAAGGGGGATAAAAACTCTGCCTAAATTCCCCCACAGTCTGAGCATGTTTTTACACCAAAAACGTAGAGGTAAGGAGGGTAAAAAATATTTCTAGTTTCCCCCAAAGTCTGAGCACGTTTTTACACCAAAAACACAGAGGTAAGGAGGGTAAAAACTTTGGATAAATTCCCCCATAGTCTAAGCATGTATTTACACCAAAAACGTAGAGGTAAGGAGGGTAAAAACTCTGGCTAAATTCCCCCACAGTCTAAGAAATTTTTTACACCAAAAACACAGAGGTAAGGAGTGTAAAAACTCTTGCTAGTTCCCCCACAGTTTGAGCATGTTTTTACACCAAAAATGGAGAGGTAAGGAGGGTAAAACATAGAAGTAGTTGATTGATTTGTTGGGTAAAAGAGAGGATGGGGGAAACACCCTTGGTCTCCCAACACAGAGGAAAAACCACGAAAATGATCAAACAAAAACATAGAGAAGAGATGAAATGTTATGGGCATTTAAAGAAATGCAGAGGTGAGATGAAGAACACCAAGCCACTTTTAAAAATGCTAGGGGAGAGGTAATGTGATGGGAAATTAAAAAAAAAAATGTAGAGGTAATTAGATGGTGGAAAGAAGTCGAGCAAAAACATTGAGATCAACACCATGGTTTGCGGAGGGAAAGAAAAAACGAGTTGCTGGTAAAAATCTCAAAATTATTGCTGAGTCAGGGACAATAAAAAGATAAAATTCCAGGAATCTAAATGGATTTTTGAGTGGGAAGAGACTCGTCAACGCAGAGAAGCACGCGATCATAACGCTGGGTGATTTTTGTCTTAGAACACAGGGTTAAACTTCCTCCAAGAATGCAGAGGAAATAATGAAAAACGCATAGGCAACAATCTAAGTGTAAGCCTACAAATGGTAGAATATAGAAATAGCTCAATAAGATATTCCTTAAAGATTTTTGGAATTTAGAAAATAATTCAGTCTCAACAGGTTTCTTCTATATTACACCCATCTTGGGAATTGTAGAATTTTGACAACAGAGCTTATAATACAGTTGAGACAAACGTAAATAAAATTTGATATACATGAACATTCTTAGACAATTAAATTCTAATGAAATTACCATCATCAACAAACTGGGCCTCAGGATGTTCCTCATGAAGTGGCAATTTGGATGTCCTCCTGCTTGCTAACCATGAAGACTTCATCGGTACCTCCCAGCCAACGCTATAGATACTCTTCTTCCCCCATAGCTCCCAGAGCTACAAAGGGGCCACATGCACAACTAGAGAAAAGATAGCACCCAGCTTACCTCACAAGGTTGAGCGACCACTCTCTATTTGAGTTGGGTATCCCAACTCCCACAAGAAAAACCAGTCAAGAAAAATACAAGAGCATAACCTTACGCATACCAGCCGTGATCCTTTCCTCTTCTTCCCCATTACTTTTATAGAGTTCTTCTTAGTGACACTTCCAATTGCACATTAAATTCATTTTATTAAAATTAATTGGGAAAAACTCTCCCCCATACACTTGTCACGCCATCCCTTAGTTGCACCAGATATTCATTTAATTAATTAAATTAATTTTCCAATTTCCTTCACCCATCTAAAAGCATTCCTAAAAACACTCCTTGTCTATTTATTCCCTTAATTTCCTTTAATGATTGATGCCTTTCTTAAATCTTAGTTGAGTTTTAATTTAGGAATGTTCTCTAGACTAAATTCCTTTCTATCTTCCACATTCGTTTTTGCATTAAATTCCCCTTTTTGTCTAAGTTCTAAAATAGCATGTTTTGAACATAAACAACAATTAATTCTTAGATAATTTATTTCACTTTTAAATTCTTAATTTTATTTTTTTTCTTCATCCCCCTTTTATTAATTTATTAATTAGTTTTTAGTCCTCTTACCCTATTTAGACCTAGGCTTTAATTTCAAATAGGATTAGCAATTTTTTTAAGGGAATTTATAATTAATACAATTTAGTCATTCAACATTTATTTTAAGGCTGACCATGTCAAAATAAAATATTTTTTTCTAGGCACCTAGGTTCATTGACTCACCCGTTTTAAAAATCGCGTTATTGCCTTCAAGACGCACTACGTGCTCCAAGGGTGCCACTTGCCTTTATTCATGTTTAATTATGTAACGTGCCCTTCAAGACGCACTATGTGCTCCAAGGGTGCCACTCGCCTTTGACTAATTTTGGTATACGTCCAACCCTTGGAGTCAATACTCCATCAGGTGACCTTGTGGGAGACTAAGGGACTCTAAGGAATAAGGACCCTACCTTATTGCACCACCCTTAGAATCTTCGTGAGCGACTGTCTCAGTCTGCACTCACGACATCGTGGATCTCTCAAACTAGGTAATCGTTAACCTAGAATTCGATCCATGACGAGAGTGCTAGTAGGATGTGGTAGGGATGCTGCCACACCTCCCCCTCAATATCTCTGGTTGTCATGCATGACCCCTTTACTCCTAATGTGAGTTTGATTAACAAGCAATCGTTAGACTGCATTCATCAATGAAACATGTCAACGATCCATAAACAACATCATAATATACCCGATCATATGTCACATATGCATAAACATAAATACCCAAACCATATACAGTCCACCCCTGATTCGATCTGGAGTCCAAGGAGGTCCATTGATGCCATCGAAATCCTCAATATGTCAAGATTCCTACACACTCAGGAGGAACCAGTTAATAACACCTATCTATACATAAATAACATAACATAACATCATAATCCACAATCTCATCATCAGAATCCATAAGCAAAGCAGAAAATCATATAATGAACTGGATCACTTGCGCACAAGTGTCCTCAAAGAATATTTCACATTAGGTGCACACAAGAACGAGATGTTTCATACACCCCCTCTTGTTTTAAACTTTGTCTCGAAGTTTCTAAGTACACAAGTGGAAAAATAAAGTATTTGACAATATCGAAATGTCTAGCTATTAAACAAAAATGGAAACTACAGACCCATATCATATGCATCCTCCCATGTAGCCGAGTGTAGACTATAATTTTCCCACTAGACCTTAACCTGATCGACTGTTTGATGCCAGAAATGTCAAATGCAATGGTCCAGAATGCGGATTGGCTCCGCCGTGAGCGCACCATCGTCTGACATCTGCCAAGAACTCAAGTCAATCACATGCGTAGGATCACTGACCTAAATTACCACACAGATAAAATATAACCATCGCATAATTCCTCAAAGAATGAGGCACGACTATCCATTAGGCCCTTCATAATTATGGTCACGTGATGCGCATTGGAACAACTCTTCTTCCGATCTTGCACTTCTTCCAACCCTTTTTCTTATCGTTTTTATTTGTTCTTCCATTTCTTGGATCGTTGTTGGTCCTACCAGGACCCCATCCTTGAGTCTATCCCAGCTCCGTGGTGTCCAACACGGTCGCCCGTAGAGAAAATTAACGGTGCCATCTTAACGGTACCTTGATGGCTGTTGTTGCATGCAAACTTGGCCAGAAGCAAGAACTATTCCCAACGTTTTTGTTGGTCCAACACACACATATGAAACACATCCTTCCAAATTTGGTTCATTCCTTCGTTCAGTCTGTCTATCTCAGGGACATGTTGTACTAAAGTTCAATGTTGTTCCCAAGGCATCTTGGGAGCTCGTCCAAAATAGTCTTGCAAACACTTATTCCATTATCAAATATGATCCTCTTAGGCATGCCATGCAACCTTACTATCTCACTGATAAAAACTATATATCTGTCTGGTGCTTGACACATCGTACGCATAGGGATAAAATGTGAACTCTTTGTCAGAGTGTCGACTCCCACAAAAACGAGTCGTGCCTCCTTGCCATCAGTGGAAATCCTACAATGAATTCCATCAAAATGACCTCCCAATACGATTCTGGAATAGCATGTGGTTGTAGTAATCCGGCCGGATGTCTATGTTCATCCCTCACTTGTTGACATTATAGACATCTCGCCACATAGTTAACTATGTATGCCTTCAATCCTTTCCAAAAGAATAGGGTTTTAAGGTCTGCCCTCATATTCGTGACTCCTGGATGAGCCATGTACACAACTCTATGATCTTCATTTAAGATTAAACTAATCAACTCGTCATTGGGCGGTATGTAAATGTGGATATTGTATCTCATTAATCCATCGTTGTCCACAGTAAATCCCTCAAATTTTGGTACCAACATGTTGTCTTGTCCGAAATTTTCCTTAACCTCCTTATACCAGTCAACATCACGATGTATAGTTAGAATATTTTCATGAAGATTCGTATGAAGAGATATCACCGAAAATATGCATGGTCTCCGACTCAACACATCTTCCACTCTGTTCATTGTTCCTTTATGTAGGAAATCTCAAAATCATACACGCTAAGCAATTATGACCAACGTCTTTGCAGCGTGTTCAAGTCACTTTGCGTAAAAATGTGTAGCAAACCACAGTGGTCTGTTTTTAGTTTGAACTTCCGTTCAATTAGGTAATGTCTCCACACTCTCAGGGCTTACACAATGGATAATAACTCCAAATCGTGCGTCGCATAGTTCTACTCATGATTTTTTAACTTTCTCGAGATGTAAGCAATCACTCGATCGTCTTGCATCAAGACTCTGCCTAAGCTTGCCTTGTATGCGTCGGTGCATACCAAGAAGTTCGCATCCATGTCAGGGAATTTTAGTATCGGTGGTGTCGTCAACAACTCCTTGAGCCTTCGAAATGCTTCCGCACATTTCTCGGTCCACACAAACTTCTTGTTTTTCTTCTGCAATTTTGTAATCAGATTTGTTATCTTCGAAAAACTTCGACGAACCATCGATAATATCCTGCTAAACCCATGAAGCTACATACTTCGGGCATGTTCGTCAGTGCAGGCCATTCCATAATAGCCTCCACCTTCGTTGGACCCACAATGATACCTTCATCGGAGATAACATGCCCTAAATAATGAATCCTCAATTGATTAAAAAGAGCATTTCAACAATTTCCTGTATAACTTGTTTTCTCGTAAACATTGTAGTATCAAGCGCAAATGTTCTCCATGTTCTTCCATCATTCTAGAATATATCAATATTTCGTCAATGAATACTTGAACAAACCTGTCCAAGTATTCGCGGAACACCCCATTCATCAAGCTCATGAATACCCCTAGGGCGTTTGTCAGTCCAAATGGTAAAATGATAAAATTGTAATGCCACAACCTCGTATTGAATGTGGATCCTCTCAATGTATCCCGATACATCGAAGAAAGTCTAGTTGAAGTCCGATACTGTTGTGCACCATATGTTGCATGTCCCGTGAGTCTTGCATGAGTCCTACCCTGACTCCTGCTGATCATCTCTTCATCAACTATGAGGGCCTTCTGGACTGCATCATCTAGTGTATGAGGCATTAGGATTGTAACATACCCATCCACCCATAGACCGAGGTACGCCACCTTCAAGCCCACCCTTGGATTTCTTTCTCTTACCGATACCCTTTTAAATTAATAAGGATGCATAAAAGAAAAGGATTTAATGACATGCACAACAATAACTAGCAAGCATGCATATTCTAAATATTCAATTAAACAATAATTAAATACACAACGGAATACATTCATATACAGGTAGATAATACCATAACATAGAGTACTTATCTTTATAAAAGAAAACACCAACTGGCTGCATACCAAGGACGTTCCACCCAACCATAGACACTACTACTCCAAATATCAACAATAGTGTCACCCTCGAGCCAGGGCTATGAATCCACAAGGACAGTTCTAGAGTGTTGCTTGGCTTCCCAAACCAGTCAACACTCAAGCTCTCACAGGATTTCCAGCACTCACAACAATCCAAGTACCCAACTCTCTTCTACCTAGCTTGCACCACCCAAGAGAATGGACCTCGACCCTTCTCTGCCACGCAGTCTCTCAGGCAGTCCTTCTCCTTCCAGGGTTGTAGCACAAATGGTCTAGAATCTCAATGTTGGAACTCTCAGGACTCACAACTGTGAAAAAAGCTAGACGCAGGCCAACGCATCTCATACATGCAGGCCTCAAGTAATGGTTGGATTTACACCAACGACCTCTACAACCAATGATACCACGACTTCTCTTCAGCAGTTTGTTTCCCTTTCCCATGCCAAGACGCGGATGAGGATGGATCAATGAGTGATAGGTAAGAATGGAATGAAAGAACGAGTAAAAATGAGCAATGAGCTATCCGCCAAACCCCCCATCAGACCAGAGGTGGGTTTAAGTAATTTGAGGGAATCAAGAACCTCTTGGCCTTCCCCAAGAATCCCACATAACTGATCCACCCCCTTAGAACAAAGGGTAATTAAAATAGGAAATAAACATTTATCCCTTCAAGCCCCCTCTCTTGTGGAATCATAGCCCCCTATAACTCTATTCCTTGTCCGTCTAGCAGCCAATGATGTATGTATTATGAATAATGATCAAAACATTACATTTCTTGGGCACACTATCCTTTTAATAATTGTTTGGGCACTCTGGCCTCTCAGCAATGTAACAATACATTATTTAAAATGGGGGTTCGAAACCCAGGGTGTTACATCCCCTCCCCCTTATTTTGGCTTTGTCCTCAGTGCATATACAAAATAGAGATCAAAATCTCAAAATTTATTCAAAAATCTGCGGGTACTCTACTGGATGGCATCTTCATTCTCCCAGGTAGCATCTTCAGGACCGTAGCACATCCACTGAACTTTTACCAGCTCTATAACTCGATTCCAGAGCATTTTGACCTTTTTGTCCAATATCCGCACTGGCTGAACCTGAAAGCCTCCCTCTATCTCTACTTGAATCATATGCCAATCAATAACATGGTTAGGATCATGTACATATTTCTTTAGTAAAGAGACATGAAATACATTATGCACATTCATGGAAGCCGGAAATGCAAGCATGTATGCAACTGGCCCTATTCTATCCAATATTTCAAATGGACCACAGAATCTGGCTGCCAGCTTTGTACAACTACTCAATTTCAATGAAATTTTCTTGGGATTCACTTTCAGAAGCACATGCTCCCCTACTTTAAATTCTCTAGCTTTCATGTTATTGTCTACATAAACTTTCTGTCCATCCCGAGATTTATTTAAATTCCACTTGATCTTAACCATCTAGTCTTCCATATCCTTGAGCAACTTTGACCCAAGTACCACTCTGTCTGTTGGGTTGTCCCAACTCACTGGAGTATTTCATTTCCTACCATATAAGGCTTCAAATGGGCTCATTCTCAAAGAAGCTTGATACCCATTATTATATGCAAACTCAACCAAGTGTAAGTAATCTTCCCACTTAGATGGCTTATCCATCACATACATTCTCATCATATCTTCAATTATTCAGTTGACCCTCTTTGTTTTCCCATCTGATTGTGGATGGTATGTTGTGCTAAAGTTTAGATTTGTACCAAATTCTTTAAATGATCCTCTCCATAAATTGGAGGTAAACTTTGTATCTCTGTCCGAGACAATTGTCCTAGGTATCCCATGCAATCTAGCAATCTCTCTCTTGTAAATTTATGCAATATTAGTCGTTGTATGTGTTGTATTTATAGGAACAAAATGAGCATCCTTTGTTAATTTTTCAACCACCACCATGATGGAATCATGTTGCTTATTCATTTTGGGTAATCCTATGATGAAATCCATGGTGATCACTTCCCATTTATTCTCTAGAATGGGTAAAGGTTGTAGCAACCCGATTGGATGCCTATGTTCATCTTTCACCTTCTAACATTCCATACATCAAGTGATGTAATCAACAACATCCTTTTTCATTCTTGGCCAAAAGAACTGGCTTCTTACTTCTGTAATCATTTTTTGGTAACCGAGATGTCCAACATAAGGAACATCATGCGTTTTCTTCAATACCAAATTCCTCAGTTCTTCAGAACTAGGAACATAGATTCTATTCTTATGCATGAGTAATCCATCTTCCTTTATATCATACTCCTTTATTTTTTGTTATACATCTCCTTGCTGTAAGCTTTCCTTTACCTATAGGTAATGTTGATCTGTAGCAGGACCATCTAAAATTCTGCTCTTCAAGTCTGACTGATGCATACTAACAGCAGCTGCATGCACGAGATGCACTCTTCTACTAAGTGCATCGACAACTTTATTCTCTTTTCCTTTGATATGCTTGATATCGAGGTCATATTCACTTAAAAATTCCATCCATCTTGTTTGCCTGGAATTCAAGGTTGGTTGTTCAAAAAGATACTTCAAGCCAATGTGGTCTGTCCTTAATTCAAATCTCTTCCCCATGAGATAATGCCTCCACATCCTCAAGGCATGGACAATGGAAGTAAGCTCCAAGTCATGTGTGGCATAGTTCCTCTCATGCTTCTTAAGATTTCTAGACTCATAACCAATGACATGTCCATTTTTCATGAGGACTCCCCCAATTCCTTCCTTACATGCATCTATACATACCACAAAACTTTCATTTGGGTCAACAATATTTAACACAGGTGCATTAGTAAGTAATTCCTTCAACAGATTAAAATTCTCTTCACACTTAGGTGTCCATTCAAATTTAGTTCCCTTCTTTTGCAAGGAAGTGACGGGACGAGCAATCTTAGAGAACCCTACTATGAACCTTCTGTAATAACCAACTAATAGCATAAAATATATAATTTCTAACACATTTCTGGGTTTTGGTCATCCTCTAATGGCTTCAATATTCTCTGGATCTACTGATATGCCCTACTCTAAAATAATGTGTCCCGAGTAATGGATCTGATTTTCATAAAAAGAACACTTAGTTTTTCATACAACTGATGTTCTCTCAGTACTTGCAATACCAGTCTTAAGTGATGTTAATGCTCCTCTTCAGACTTATAATAGATAAATATGTCATCCAAGAACACTATGACAAACTTATCCAAATAATTTCTGAATATGTCATTCATTAAGCACATAAAGACAGCTGGTTCATTGGTCATTCCAAATGGCACCACTACAACTTCATAATGCCCATACCTGGTCCTAAAGGTTGTGTTATGAATGTATTCTTCCTTGATTCTTACCTGATGGTATCTTGACCTCAGGTCAATCTTTGAAAATATCGTTGCTCCTCTTAGCTAATCAAAGAGGTCATCACTTTTGGGTAGAGGATACTTGTTCTTTATGGTATACTTTTTCAGTTGTTGAAAGTCAATACACAACCTCAAGGTTCCATCCTTCTTTTTGACAAAAAGTATTGGTGCTCCCCAAGGTGAAACACTTGGACATATGTACCCTTTCCTCAATAATTCCTCCAATTGCATTTGTAATTCTTTTAACTCTGGTGTGCTCATTCTGTAAGGTGTTTTTGACACCGAGGCAACTCTTGGCACTAAATCAATTGAGAAATCTATCTCCCTTCTTGGTGGTGACCCTGGTATTTCTTGGAATACATCTTCAAATTCCTGTAGTACCGAGAAATATTCAAGGCTTGGCCCCTTTGTATTTTCTAGCTCTTCCACATGAGCTGCATACAATTGACATCCTTTCCTAAAACACCTTTTCAGCTGTAAGGATGAAATATCCCTTATAGAGATGGGTCTTGGAACCCCTTTCAAAGTGCTCTGTTTTCCATCTCCATCAAGACATGTAAATGTCTTGCTATGACAATCTAAGACAGCATGATGCTTGTCCAACCAATCCATTCCAATTATAGTATCATAAGACCCCAATGGTATGATATTTAGGTCAGCATTTGTATGCACACCATTAAGACTTATGGAACATCCTCTGACCATATCATGGATTCTCCTTTTGGTTCCAGTGGCTAGTTGAACCAAACTTGATTTTCCAAGCTTGCTTTTCTCTAGATGTAATCTATCCACTATTTTAGGATCAATGTAACAATGACTTGCTCCTGAACCAATCAAAATAGCAACAGGACAATTTATGATCTTACCTTCTACCTCGAACATATTGGATTGATACTTTGCTTGTCGATCATCTAAATATAGATAGATTCTTCCCATATCTTTGACTGTTGTAGCCTCTTGGACGTTGTTCACAGTCTTCACTTTGTCCTTTCTGCATGGGAAATCCTTGTACATGTGATCTTCTTTGCATTCCCAACATTGGACATGTGGTCTTCCTCTTTTTCCCAAGGAGTCTTCTTTCTTGGATTCACCCTTGGCATACTGATCTTGATGATTTCTATTAAGCTCATTCCTATTGAAGGGAGGTTTGAATCCTTTCCTCCTCTAATCAAAATTCTCCGTCCTCTTATCCTTCCAAGATTTCTGCAGGGATTATCTTCCATGTCCTTGCTCATACAGGTATTTATCCTTCCTGATGGCTTCAGTCAAGGTCTTGGGCTCATCATACCTAATATTTTATTTATAAAAGGTTGGCAGTCCACTCAAAAATCTTTGTATCTTTACCTTTTCATTGTTTATAAACCCAACATATTTTAACAATCGCAAGAATTCTTCTCATACTCTGCCATAGTCATGCTTCCCAGCCCGAGTTCAAAGAAATCCTGCATTTTCTTGTCATATAAATGCTCGGAGAGGTACTCCTTCTCGAAGTAATTTTTGAACTGCTTCCAAGTGATCCTACTCTCATTAATATGCTCAACTTGCTTTAGTTGATCCCACCACATTACAGCTTTCCCGTGTAAATGGTAGGTGGAAATCCTGGCTTCCAGGTTTGATGAATAGTTATGCAATTGAAAATACCTCCCGAGTCCAAGCAACCATGCTTCGACATCATCTTCCCTTTCTCTCTCACCATCAAAGGAGGGTATATTAAGCTTCCTCAACTCTCCTTGCAAACTGTCCACTTCCTGTCTCCTTCTCTGGCGCCTAACAGGAGACACCTCTGGACTGCTTATGGGATCTTCCGATGCATAAAAATTTATTTCTAAGTAAGGAGGCGAGTGGTGTCTATGAGTTTTGCTATCACTTCTCAAATACCATCTCTTCCACGATCCTCTCTCCTTTCACGAAACCTGCCTTCTTCCTCTTGTTTTGAGTTTGATCCCTTCTTTGTTTGCCTCTACAATTGATTTAATCTCTGCAAAACTCAAGCATTTATCTGACTTTTCTCTCTCATCAGTCTCTCATTGTCTTTTTTGTAGCTCTTGTTGGAGCATATCCCTAACTTACATTAGTTTATACCTAGCCTAGGCTCCTAGATCTTGGTTAATACATTCATTTACACTTTATTTCACCTAATTTGGCCACATAGAGAAGAAGGGTGTCTCATCCCTAGATTTTAGGGAAAACTACTAATTTTAGATCAAGACTCAACTCCCGGTTCTTGATTTTCTCGATTTATTCTTGATTTTATTGATTTATTCATGATTTATTCCAACTCCCCCATGCAAAAACTCATCTTTTATTAGGGAATGAACACCTCCTCTTTGAGTGAGAGATTTATTCCTTAATTAATGATTTTTGTCGTTACTATTATTAGTAACTACTATTTTGGGTCAGTTAAGTGAGCTTAAGTGAGATAATGCACATAACTTAACTCTTGTGGACATTAATGAGTGTGCAACATGTATCTTTAGTGGTCTAGGTCAAACTATGTGGTCTCCCTTAGCTTATGACACTTATTTTAGCTATTTCTAGCTTTTTTTGACTAGAATTTCTATGTTGGAAATTCTATATATTCACCTCCTCTCTTCTTTTTGAGGACGGTTGCTCATGTATATTCATTTTTTATTAATATAATTCTCTGATTATGGAGAAAATTTTTTCTCTCATCTCTTGAATATCAACAAATTGTTTGTGTTCAATTTAACTAGAATTCTAGATCTATCGGGGTTTCTGCAGGAATTCTACATGGTATCAGAGCTAGATTGAATCTAGTGGATTGTACACGGTTTTATTTGCAGGTATAGATCATCAGGAGGCACAGAAAGAAGCAATGGATCATCTCTCTCAGCCCACAAAACTCATTCTAAATCCTTTCAATTACTTCGAATAGAAGACAGAGATCTCTTTGCTCCTTCGAAGCAAAGGGCTTTACCGGGTAACAATGGGAACAGAGAAAGAACCGACTGCTGCAGCGGAGAAGATAAAGTATTTCAATAAATTAGATGAAGCAATTGGGCTGATATGCCTATCAATTTCCATAGATCTCCTCTTTCAAGTCAGTATAGCCACTACTCCCGAGGTGGTCTGGACCACATTGGAAGGACTATTCAGCAAGTAGGATGCAATGAGAGTGCATCAACTGGAGAATGAACTCATATCCCTAAGTCCAATTCATTTCAGAAACCTCCAAGAATTATTCACCAATTTCAAATCCCTCCTAGTTGAACTTAATGCATGTGGAGTCTCGAAAGAGGAAGAACAACTCATCCTTTCAATTCTCTCGAAATTAGGCCCTGAATATTCTGTATTTGTGTCGTCTTTTCAAGCATCTAAATTGACTCAGGAAAAATGGAAAATGCCTCCATTGAATGATTTCATTGCAGAATTAACTCAAGAGAAAGCTAATTTATTCCGAATGGGTGCCATCAAGCGTTCCAAGAACCAAGCACTTGCGGCTACTAATGCTCCAAAGAGCAGTGGAAAAGACAAGAAAAAAGGAACAGGGAAATTTCCTAAATCGAAGAAGGAGAGATCCGCACAATCTTCAGATAACTCTTCCAAGCCTAAGGGTAAGAAGAAGAAGGAAATAACACTTTTCATATACTGTTCCAAAGGTTTTCATCTCAAATAAAATTGCATGAGGAAGACTATCGAGGAGATGGATAAGCAATTGCAGCAACACAATCTCACGGTGCTCGAAAATGCAAAGAAGAAAAATGATAACAGAACAAGAGGGAGAGCATGATATGGTCATGCTTTAATGGCTGTCACATCCACTCCATCAGATTGGATCCTTGATTCAGGTGCATCGAACTGTATCTCTGCATCAAAAGATGAATTTTCCTCCATCGAAGAAAGCACCAGATCCCCAATTTACTTGGGAGATGCCACACCCGCAAAGGTGTGCGGAGAAGGAATTGTTGATCTTGAAGGGGGATGCTTCACAAATGTGCTTCATGTTCCCTCTTTGTCCACAAATCTTCTCTCAATATATTATATCACTCATTCCAGCTCTGGAAGGAAGGTGGAGTTCACTCTAGACTCCGCAGTGATTACCGACATTTCCATAGGCTCACAACTTGCACATGGAATTGCAGATCATGGTTCTCGTTTGTATTTCTTCTCCCACTTTGTTCCTAAATCTATTAGCACTGTATTTCTGTCACAATCTAATGATATCATCAGGTTATGGAATGAAATATTTGGCCATCTAAACTATAAGTACTTGCATCAACTCAGCAAGGAAAACATGGTAGAAGGATTGCCAGCTATTAAATTCACAAGCGGTGTATGTCAAGGATGCATTCTTGTAAAGCATCCAGAGAAAAAGTTTGACAAAGGGAAGGCACAGAGAGATTCTTCACCTCTTGGGATGATTCATAGTGACATCACAGGCCCATTCCCACAACCTTCAATCAGTATACAACTACAACACACAGTGCCATATACACCACAGCAGAACGGTGTTGCAGAGAGGAAAAATCGGTCCTTAAAAGAGATGGCAAATTGTATGCTACAGTCGAAATCATTAGCTCCCAAGATATGGGATGAAGCTATTAATTGTGAAGCATACATTCAGAACAGAGTTCCTCACAAATCACTCAAAGGCACCACTCCTTTTGAATGTTGGACCGGTAAGAAACTGAAAATGTCACACTTTCGTATTTTTGGTTCACGAGCATGGGCTCACATTCCGACAGATAAGAGGAAGGATTTGGAGCCTCAAAGTGTTGAATTAATATTTGTTGGATATCTTGAAGGTGTCAAAGGATATAGATTGCTGGACTCTCATACTGAAAATTTCATTCTAGCTCGAAGTGTGAAGTTTGAAGAAGAATCACTGCATGATTTTTCAGAAGACCCTGCCGAGGAACTGCTTGTTGTCACTGATGAGGAGGAGTCAGAAACTTCTTTGAGCACTTCAGAATAGACATTAGAGTAGCCCTTTAGGTTTGACACAGAGGATGAGGATCAGGTCATGGCTGCTCCAACTCAGTTGCCAACTTGGGCAGAGAAAACCCTGCAAGATGCAGGTGAACTAGACAGTGATCCTATGGATACAAGAAGAACTAGATCACACTTTTTTGGGGCTCCTCAAGCCCTAGCTACCACAAAACCTTTGCTGCCCATACATTTCTATATTTCACTTGGTTCAGATCCAAAGTAACACTCTGAGGCTGTTGGAAACCCACTCTGGGAGGTTGCCATGGATGAAGAGTACTCTGCTCTTATGGACAACAACACATGGGACTTGGTTCCACTTCCAAAAGGAAGAAAGCTTGTTCAATGTCGATGGATATATCGAAAAAATATTGCTGTATATGGTGAGATCAGAAAGTACAAATCTCGACTTGTTGCAAAAGCATACTCACAGGTACATGGCATAGACTACACAAAGACATTTGCACCTGTTGCAAAAATGGACTCCATTCGACTAGTTTTGGCCATTGCCACTTCTCATAGATGGGAAGTTCATAACATGCATTACATCCACGAGATGATCCATGACAGATTCATTTCACTGTAGTACTTTCGCACAGAGCAGCAGGTTGCAGACATCTTCACCAAGTCCTTCACTGAAACAAAATTTTCAAAACTGAGAGCTATGCTTGGAGTGGTGGAGACAACTGAGTAGGTCACTTTTGGCCACTCAACATTTTTTTTCCTCTTTTTTTTTGGGGGGGGGCGGTTTCCACAAGGTTTTCCCTCTTTCCTCTTTTCATGAGGAATTCTTTTATGTAATGAGTACCTAAAATGGCCAAGTTTCCAGGAGTCAAATTTTTTGTCATTACAGTTAGGCTTAAGGGGGGGTGTTGGAGCATATCCCTAACTTACATTAGTTTATACCTAGCCTAGACTCCTAGATCTTGGTTAATACATTCATTTACACTTTATTTCACCTAATTTGGCCACATAGAGAAGAAGGGTGCCTCATCCCTAGATTTTAGGGAAAACTGCTAATTTTAGATCAAGACTCAACTCTTGGTTCTTGATTTTCTCGATTTATTCTTGATTTTCTTGTTTTATTCATGATTTGTTCCAACTCCCCCATGAAAAAAATCATCTATTATTAGGCAATGCATACCTCCTCTTTGAGTGAGAGATTTATTCCTTAATTAATGATTTTTGCCGTTACTATTATTAGTAACTACTATTTCGGGTCAGTTAAGTGAGTTGGAACTGCTTCTCTTGTCAGTTAAGTGAGCTTAAGTGAGCTAATGTGCATCACTTAACTCTTGTGGACATTAATGAGTGTGTGGAATGTATCTTTAGTGGTCTAGGTCGAACTATGTGGTCTCCCTTAGCTTATGACACTTATTTTAACTATTTCTAGCTTTTTTTAACTAGAATTTCTATGTTGGAAATTCTATATATTCACCTCCTCTCTTCTTTTTGAGGACGGTTTCTCATGTATATTCATTTTTTATTAATATAATTCTCTGATTTATGGAGCAAAAAATTTCTCTCATCTCTTGAATATCAACAAATTGTTTGTGTTCAATTTAACTAGAATTCTAGATCTATCGGGGTTTCTGCAGGAATTCTACAGCTCTGCACTTCTATTTTTAGGCTTCTTACAGTTTCTATTAATGTTTCGTGCTCTTCTCTTTCCTTGTGTCCATTGGACTCTGTCTCTGCATTACCAACTCTAGTATTCTAGCCTTCAACCTCCTTATCATGGCTGGAGGATCCCTTGCCTTCTTCCGTTTCTTCAATACGCATTCTGAGTTGATATGCTTAAACCCCTTAATTTTGCAAAATATGCAAGCAACCCTTTTGTTAGAATTATGCATATGAAAAACAAAATTTGACAAACCATGTTACAGGTCCTTTTTTATTTTCAATTCACGAAGAACATAGATGTAGCAATATGCATCATATAACACATCCATGTTATCCTTTAGTCGATACAGAATTCAATTCTGCACATGTGCTTCTTTCTAACCACCTTCCCATGTGACCACGACTAGAAACCGTGGCTAAATCCTTCCTGACGCTTTTCTGTCTCGAAACAACCAATTCATCCATTATCCCTTCTTCCCTCAGATCTCAACTGCATGTGACGACAGTCATGACCATGCGCTTAGCTGAAAAAGCGCTTATCCAGAACTTTGGGACTTCGGAACTTTGGAACCTTCAGCTAGGACTAGATCAACAGTCCTTGTTCTCATTCATGATCAATGGTTGAGATCCACTTTGAGACTCCAGCCTTCAGAAGTCTCAACTTCCCCCGCTTTCTTCCTCCCGAAACGCTTTTACCCAGAGTTCATGATATGTCGACGCGTGTCCTCCCGAAGATCCACGGCTATAAATTGCTTCGGCTCTTCGAGCTTCAGGAGTTTCAAACTCTCTGCCTTCTCTTTCTTCCGAAGTGATTTCACACGAAGTCGATGATCTGTCGACGGGTGTCTCTTACAGATCAACGATTGTGAATCACTTCAACTATTCGAGAGTTCTCGAGCCAATGACAACTGTCACATCTTTTTCCTCTGAAGTGTTGAGTCTCCAGAATGCGTGAACTATTGCCACGTGGTGAAATACTAGAAGCAAACACGTGGCCCAATCAGGCAGATGACACATGTCACGTTCTAAATGACATTTCAATCCTCCACAGGTTCAAAACTCACTGACACATGGCACACATCCCATGTGTCCACATCATCCCATGGGACGTCTTTAAGTCACGTCACTTCGAAATTCCAGGGTCCACATCACCTCCGGGTGATGTCATCGTGCCCCACCACTTCGGCTCTTCGGGTTTCGCAACTTCGGGCTTTGGGAGTTTCCACACTATTGAACTTCCAATTCTCCCGAACTCCGAATTCTCGAACTAGCCAATTTGTTGACATGTGTCTCCCTTATCGGACAGTCCGTATTAACCCTGGACTTTGGGACTTCGGGAGATACTGTTGCATAGATCAACGGTTCTTGTTGTTTTAAGATCAATGGTCCTCAATTACTTTGGGACTTCAGGTAATTCTTTCCCTAGTGCTTTGCTTTGCAAAGCCTTCCAGAGTACTAAGTCTCTGAAGTGAGAGATATGGCGGCACGTGTCCTTATTGATGGATGGTCCAGATGAACTTCGGGCTTTGGGCCTTCGGGATTTCTGTCTTTCTTCCAAAGTGGTTATCCGTCGAAGTGCAAGATCTCCTACCACGCATGCACCTCGGTCAACGGTCTGAATCTACTTTGTCTCTTTAGAGTTTCGATATTCTATCACTAACATGTCACATCACTTAATTCCTTTCAATTTGCGAGGGCGTGCATCGATGGTTTGGAGTAACCCACATTTCACCTCGCAATTATTTTGACGCTGACATGTAACCCCTCAGTGAAACCATGGATTGGATTGTGGGACCTCCTTGGGGAATTAACTCCCATGCAACTTGGTTCCCCGCAATGCCTCTTGGTCGTCGATCTCTCTCTCCAATGGGATCTGACGGTTGTGACTTAACCTTTTCCTTGCTTTTATCAGACAACCCTTGTTCACCTGCCCTTCGATCCAATGATCCCAGATCTCTCTTGATCCCACAGTGGCGATCACTCCCGAATTTGAAGGGGACGGTCACGAATCTTTGAACCCTGACAAAGGACCTCTAACATTCTAGTTCCTGCATAGATTCTGCAATGCCATTCCTCCTGAGCTTTTCAACTTCACGGTCAAAATTCGATCTCAACCACGAGACTCTGACCAACAGACCCGGCCCATACCGGCCTGGTGTTTCAACCAGAAGCTCTGATACCTAACTGTAACATACCTATCCACCCACAGGCTGGGGTACGCCACCTTCAAGCTCACCCTTGGACTTCTTTCTCTTACCAATACCCTTTTAAATTAATAAGGATGCATAAAAGAAAAAGATTTAACGACATGCACATCAATAACCAACAAGGATGCATATTCTAAAAATTCAATTAAATGATAATTAAATACACAATGGAATACATTCATATACAGGTAGATAATACCATAACAGAGAGTACTTATCTTTATAAAAGAAGACACCGACTGGCTGCAAACCAAGGATGTTCCACCCAACCTTAGACACTATTGCTCCAAATATCAACAATAATGTCACCCCCAAACTAGGGCTATGAATTAACAAGGATGGTTCCAGAGTGTTACTTGGATTCCTTAACCAGTCAACACTCAAGCTCTCACAGGCTTTCTATCACTCACAACAATCCAAGTAGCCAACTCTCTTCTACCTAGATTTCACCACCCAAGAGAATGGATCTCCACCCTTCTCTTCCATGCAGTCCCTCAAGCAATCCTTCTCCTTCCAGGGCTCTAGCGCAACTGGTCCAAAATCTCAATGTTGGAACTCTCAGGACTTGCAGCTATGAACAAAGTTGGACACATGCCATTTCATATCAGACATGCAGGCCTCAAGTCATGGATGGATTTACACCAACAACCTCTATAGCTAATGATACCATGGTTTCTCTTCAATAGTTTGTTTCCCTTTCCCAAGACAAGACGCGGATGAGTATGGATCAATGAGTGATAGGTAAGAATGGAATGAATGAATGAGTAAAAATGAGCGATGAGCTATCCGCCAAACCCCCCATCAGACCAGAGGTGGGTTTAAGTAATTCGCGGGAATGAAGAACCTCCTAGCCTTCCCCAAGAATCCCACATAACTGATCTAGCCCCTTAGACCAAAGGGTAATTAAAATAAGAAATACACATTTATCCCCTCAAGCCCCCTCTCTTGTGGAATCATAGCCCCCTATAACTCTAGTCCTTGTCTGTCTAGCATCCAATGATGTATGTATTATTAATAATGATCAAAACATTACATTTCTTGGGCACACTGGCCTTTTAATAATTGTTTGGGCACTCTGGCCTCTCAACAATGTAACGATACATTATTTAAAATGGGGGTTCGAAACCCGGAGTGTTACAAGGATCCTCACTTTCACACGGATGCTAACATTTAAGGCCATCACAAACTTGTTGACCTTAAGATTTTTGGTGTTTATATGTGGAGCATACCTAAGAAGCTCCATGAAACAAGCCTCGTACTCGGGCACCATACGACTGCCCTGTCGTAAGGCGTTGAACTCATTGACCTGGTGCTCAATGAATTCCTCATACAAATACCTCTCCTAGAACTGCTCCTCGAATAGTTCCCATGACATGTCTTTGACGGCCATATTAAGTTGTGGCAAGATCATCCTCCACCATAGAAGAGCACTCCCCTTTAGCTGAAATACCACCATGCAGACTTTCATGTTGGAGGTATAGTCACGAAGTGCGAAGCACATCGCCATGTTCTCCAACCATGCCTCGACGTCTCCACCGTCCATGGCAACCAAGAACTCAGGAAACTTGACCTTCTCGAGTTCTCGGTGAACGCTACCAGTATTGAATGGGGTGTGCTATGGACCCTCAGGGGGTACAGGCGCCCTGGCCTCATCTCTTCCAGATGGTTAATCAAGGCCTTTGACATTTCCCTTGAAGGACCTTGTCAGACCATCCACATCCCTTACAAAAATCGGCTCCTGCCCAAGAATTGTTCTTCCCCTTGGGGGTTAGACCCCTAGGGCATGGGTGCTTATGGAGGCATCACACCTCCTCCTCTAACACCACGTCGTCTACCTCCATGACGTCCTCTATCTAGGATTACCGTAGGGACAAATTCAAATTTCAATTTATCGATAAATCAATGATCAAAGTATAATACAGAGGAAGGCGTGACTATCCACAGTCGCGGGGTTGAACCCACTTTGATACCATATGTAACGGCCCTGCCATTACGACAACAAAAGCAACGTACAATAGGTAATTTTTTTTTTTTTTTTGCATTAGAAATTAAACATCACACTTAAATGCAACATCATTGACACATCATTCACATAGATTAACGAAACAAAATTAATGCATTAAAAATCAATTTTGACACAATGCCGACATATCACACCATGAACCACGACATGCATATCGATGTATTAACACATTAATTAACAACAACCCACATCATTGCATTCTACAATTAGTATCGACAAATAACAGTACAAATCTTAAACGCTCAATGCATATCATAGGACAATCATCAGATAACCACAAGATAACATAAGACAACATAAAGAAACATAAGGATCATAAAGATAATCACAAGAATCACATAATATTCTACCCACCCAACCTACCCTGGAAGGTTAGGACCTCCAGGACACATAAGCAATGCTCAAGCCTAGGTTCCAATTGATTTTAACCATTTAAGGTCTCAGGGTTGGTGACTGTTCTGAGGAACAATGAGGTTTCTACATCCCACTAACACATTCAAGTCCCAACTAACTATGCTAAATCAACAACATAAATGATAATCAATTTCATCAATCCATCAATCCTAATCCACAATTAGACATGGCGCACGAGTAATAATTTGCATAACATATCATAGACCATATTAAATCCAAGGCGTAAAAGCATTTATCAGTTGTATTCGTGGCGCAATCCCATTCACAATATGTAATCATCCGTCATAATAAATTTTCATTTTGCGCAAGAAGATTACCATCTAAAACCATCCATTACATTATAATTCAATGCGTGCTAGGATTCTAATTCTACAACTAGTCATACATCATATTATCAAAGTACGTGCAAGCATTTTATTCAATTAATCCATCATTTACACATCAACAATTCAAGATGCAAGAGATATCAATTTTATTTTGCAAGGCACAAGAGAATACAATTAATAAATCAAGCATACTTCAATAATATTAAAGGCCCAATAGTAATCAAATTCTAATCTAATCTTGCAACATCAATATTCAATGGCGCAATAGAAAACTAGTTATTCATCCATCATACATTAACAAATTTAAAGGCATAAGTAATAATTGTTAATTAAATTAGGGCGCAGACGAAAATTCAATCAATCCTAATCATCATATAATCAAGGCGCAATGCAGTAAACATCAAATTTCACTTTTATTCCATGGCACGCGAGAAGTATAATATCAATAATAATCATTCCTTACAATAAATTTTTATTGCGCAAGAAGTAAATAACTAAGACAATCATTCTTTACATTGGATTTCATGGTGCAATAGAAATCTAACCACTTGTGTAACCATGTGTAAAATTAATCGGTGCGTGCAATCAATCATTAACGTAATCATTCTTGTCAGTAATATTCAATGCACAAGAGAATCAAAATATTAACAAACCATTATTCAACTTTATTCAAGGGTGCAAGCGATCCTAAATGCTTAATCAATCATCTGTCAGTCATTTTTCTAAGAGCGCAGAGAATAATCCACCAGTTTTTAAAGGATGCAAGAGAGAAATAATTACAAATCAACTGTCAAGTGCTTCAAGCTTCGTAATAAGACAACTCTTCATGTAGCTTGACTATGCATAATCTCATTGACTGGAATACAATCGTGTTATTGTTTAGTCAAAATTATGGATTACATTAAATAATATAAATTCTATAGCTACACATCAACATGCTTATTAAGTTAATTAATGTTCTTGAATTGATAAAAACATGTGTTTTCAGTGGTCTAACTTCAGGTTACTATATTAAAGGTTTTGTTTTTCTTGGATTGCACGTAGAGGTTACATACAAACACTGACGAGAGAGAGAGAGAGAGAGAGAGAGAGAGAGCCCCAGGTCTCCAATCATAGATCAAAAGGTAGCAAGGCCGCTGGGTGATTTTAATGGTTATTTTTGCTATATAAGGCAATAAAATCACTGGAAAATTAAAAACGAATTGCCTGAGTAAATATACAAACAATCACAGAGATTTTACTGGTTATTTCCATTGTATACAACAATGAATTCACTGGAAAATAAAAAACAAAATGGATGAGTAAATATACAACAAACACAGATCATTTAATAGTTAAATTCGTTGTATGCAACAATTAATTCGTTGGCAAATAAAAACAAAATGGTTGAGTGAATATACAACAAACAAAAAACATTTAATGGTTATTTTCGCTGTATACATAAATGAAATCGTCGACAAATAAAAAATGAAATGGCTGAGTGAATATGAAACAAACACAGAGATGAAGATGGTAAAAAATGCATGTTGGTTTTCCCCACAGTTGAAGCACGTTTTTACACCAAAAATGCAGAGGTAAGGAGGGTAAAAACTCTTGCTAGTTCCCCCACAGTCTAAGCACATTTTAACACCAAAAACGCAGAGGTAAGGAGGGTAAAAAATATTTCTAGTTTCCCCCACATTCTGAGCACGTTTTTACACCAAAAACGCAGAGGTAAGGAGGGTTAAAGCTTTGGCTAAATTCCTCCACAGTCTGAGCACGTTTTTACACCAAAAACACAGAGGTAAGGAGGGTAAAAACTCTTGCTAGTTTCCCCCACAGTCTAAGCATGTTTTTACACCAAAAATGCAGAGGTAAGGAGGGTAAAAACTCTGGCTAAAATCCCCCACGGTCTAAGCACGTTTTTACACCAAAAACGCAGAGGTAAGGAGGGTAAAAAATTTGGCTAAATTCCCCCATAGTCTAAGCGCATTTTTACACCAAAAATGTCGAGGAAAGGAGAGTAAAAACTCTTTCTAGTTCCCCCATAGTCTGAGCATGTTTTTACACCAAAAATGTAGAGGTAAGGAGGGTAAAACGTAGAGGTAGCTGAGCGATTTGCTGGTTAAAAGAGAGGATGGGGGCAACACCCTAGGTCTCCCAAAGCAGAGCAAAACCCACAAAAATGATCAAACAAAAACGCAGAGTAGAGATGAAACGTTCTGGGCATTTAAAGAAATGCAAAGGTGAGATGCAGAACACTGATCCACTTTTAAAAACTCCAGGGGAGAGGTAATGTGATGGGAAATTAAAAACAAATGCAGAGGTAATTAGATGGTTGAAAGAAGTCGATAAAAAATGATGAGATCAATGCCACGGTTTGCAGAGGGAAAGAAAAAACGGGTTGTTGGGAAAAATCTCGAAATTCTTGCTGAGTCAGGGACAACAAAAAGATAAAATGCCAAGCATCTAAGTAGATTTTTTAGTGGGAAGAGATCGGTCAACAAAGAGAAGCACAAGATCATAACACTGGACGATTTTTGGCTCAGAACACAGGGTTAAACTTCCTACAAGAATGTGGAGGAAATAATGAAAAATGCAGAGGCAACAATCTAAGCATAAGACTACAAACAGTAGATATAAATAGTAAAATAAGATAATCCTTAAAGTTTTTTGGAATTTAGAAAATAATTCAATCTCAACAAGTTTCTTCTATATTACACCCATCTTGGGAATTGTAGAAATTCGACAACAAAGCTTATAATACAACATAGGAAAACATAAATAAAATTTGATATACATGACCATTCTTATGACAATTAAATTCTAATGAAATTACTATCACCAACAAACTGGGCCTGGAGATGTTCCTCGTCAACTGGCGATTTGGGCATCCTCCCACTTGCTAACTGTGAAGAATTCACTGGTACCTCCCACCCAACGCTAGGGGTACTCTTCTTCCCCCGTATCCCCTAGAATCGCAAAGGGGCCACACACACAACCAGAGAAAAGATAGCACCCATATCACCTCTCATGGTCAAGCTACCACTCTCTATTCGAGTTGGGTATCCCAACTCCCACAAGAAAAATTAGTCAAGAAAAATCCATCAGCATAACCTTATGCATACCAATTGTGATCCTTTCCTCTTCTCCCCCATTAATTTTATAGATTTCTTCTTAGTGACACTTCCAATTGCACATTACATTCATTTTATTAAAATTAATTAAGAAAAACTCTCCTCCATACACTTGTCACCCAATCCATTAGTTGCACCAGATATTCATTTAATTAATTAAATTAATTTCCCAATTTCCTTCACCCATCTAAAAGTGTTCCTAAAAACGCTCCTGGTTGTCCCTTTATTCCCTCAATTTCCTTTAATGACTGGCGCCTTTCTTAAAGCTTAGTTGAGTTTTAATTTATGAAAGTCCTCTAGATTAGATTCCTTTCTATGTTCCATATTCCTTATTTCATAAAATTCCCCTTTTTGTCTAAGTTATAAATTAGCATGTTTTGCACATAAACAACAAATAATTCTTAGATAATTTATTTCCCTTTTAAATTCTTAATTTGATTTTTTTTCCTTCATCCCCCTTTTATTAATTTATTAATCAGTGTTTAGTCCTCTTACCCTATTTAGACCTAGGCTTAATATTTTTTTTTAAGGGAATTTATAATTAATACAATTTTACTCATTCAACATTTATTGTAAGGCTGACCATGTCAAAATAAAATATTTTTTTCTAAGCACCTAGGTTCATTGAATCACCTGTGTTAAAAATAGTGATGTGCCCTTCAAGACGCACTATGTGCTCCAAGGGTGAAACTCACCTTTATTCGTGTTTCATTTATGTGATGTGCCCTTCAAGACACACTACGTGCTCCAAGGGTGCCACTCGCATTTGACTGATTTTGGTAGACGTCCAACCCTTGAAGTCAATACTCCATCAGGTGACCTTGTGGGAGACTAAGGGCCTCTAAGTAATAAGGACCCCGCCTTATTGCACACCCCTTAGAATCTTCGTGAGCGACTGTCTCAGTCTGCCCTCACAACATTGTGGATCTCTCGAACTAGGTAATTGTTAACCTACAATTTGAGCCACGTTGGGAGTGCTAGTAAGTTGTGGTAGGGATGCTGCCACACCTCCCCCTCAATATCTCTGGTTGTCATGCATGACCCCTTTACTCCTAATGTGATTCTTATTATCAAGCAATCATCAACATGCATCCATCATCGAAACATGTCAACGATCCATAAACAACATCATAATATACCTGATCATATGTCACATATGCATAAACAAAAATACCCAAATCATATACAGTCCACCCCCTGACTCTATCCAGATTCCAAGGAGGTTCATCGATGTCATTGACATCCTCAATATATCAAGAGTCCTGCACACTCAGGAGGAACTAGTCAGTAGCACTTGTCTATACATAAATAACATAACACAACATCATAATCCACAATCTCATCATCCGAATCCGTAAGCGAAGCAGACAATAATATAATGAACTGGATCACTTGCACACAAGTTTCCTCAAAGAATATGTCACATCAGGTGCATGCAAGAGTGGGATGTTACAGTTCCATAGGAATCCTAGATTGATAATTAAATGAAAGTATTTCTAACTTTCCTTCTAAGAAATTAGAAAGGTAATTAAAAATCATGTTAGACTCCTCCTTTGAGACCTTTTTCCCCGTGAACTCATAGCTCTCAATCCTATGGAAACACTCTTCACGAAGCTTTCCTGCAAGCCTGCAACCCATAATCCTAGTGGAACCTTCCTCGCAAACTTTTCCCCACAGGTTATCAAAACATGAACTTAAGTTTTACCCCACGAGTTGCAATCCACAAACCTGAAGCCATGCAACACCGACTCATTTGAAAAATCACCTTCATGAATTCCTTCTGCAAGCCACAACCCACGATGACATGCATGTTTGATTGATTGGACGGTCCCAATCTAATATCCCATAATCAATTACTCTTTTTCATTTGGTCTTTCACTCGTAGCCTAACTTTGTCGAAAGATAAATCTACATAGTTTACTGAAATTATTGCAACATGCAACTTGCAAGGCTCACAGCCTTGCACCTTTTGGCTCAATCCTTTTCACGCTACTCAATCTCTTTGCAGCCCACAACCCATAGAATTCACAGACTTAACCTCCTGCAGACTCTTCCCATGAGCCTTTCTCAACCACCAATATCCAATGGATGGTCGAGATCTAACCTTGTTTTTCACCAAAGAGTCAGGATTACCCCCGACACGTAGCCAAAATTTTTATGTCCGTGCACTTGAAATTCTTACTCACTCTAGAATTAATCTCACTCGTCAACTACAAATGTTGGAATTATTTGGGCTGTCGATTTCCTCAATTATTAAATAACCATTAAAACATGAAAATTGACCTCCCATACCCAAAATTAATTCAACGACCTGTATATTAACATCATTAATCCCATCTTCCACTGTTTCGAGGCAAATTAACTTGAATCTTCTCATAGATTTAGGGATTTCACTCTTACACAAATTTCCCCAAATTCGTCACAGTGAAACCTTTGCTACAACGAATTTATACTAAAATCACATGGGCCTTGGCCCATACAAGATCGTTGTTTGAAACAAAAGCTCCAATACCAATCTGTAATGTCCCCCAAGTTAATTGAGGAACATTACTACACAGAAAACACATTAAAAATAATATTTTCTGCTAAATAATTTCCTGTAGCTTACCGACTATAGATCACACATATATTTAACCATTTCTAATGAAATAATTTTAAATTTATCTACATCATAATCAAAACTGTGAATGCAATCTTCAAGCAACATAAAAAATACCCAACATTCATATAAACCATTACACATCAAAATATTCATAATAAAAGCAAGATAACACTTATCTCTAAATAATTAACCAATTGGTTGTGTATGGAGGATGATCCTCTCAACCATAGGATTTCCATTCATTTCCTCTCAACGAAAAACCACTCCCAATCTAAGGCTATGAGTCCACAAGGAGGTTTGACCCTCTGGGCTCTCCACTCTCCGCACACAACATCCCCAAACCCATGCTCTACTCCAACAACAGTTCCAATCCATGAAGATCTCTTCCCCACAACTTGCACAACCCAAGAAATTTACCCCCTTCACTACTCACAGTAACTTAGGATGTACCATTTGTTTATCAGGGATTCGAGTGCACTCGGTTGGCCATGAATCTTTCGGTTGCTTTAGGAGTTCTCACAACAACTTTCACAAGACTCTTGAGCCATTTCCTCATAAGAAAAATTCACTACATGCTTACAACCCATTTTATAGGAACACATGCCACATTTACAGTATAAACACAACCCCAAAATGGTTTCCTTCAAGCACAACATGGTTGGTGCTCTTCCAAACACTCAACTCCTTTCTTGTTTCCCCAAAAAATGCATGTAAAAATTGTTCCCTTTCTACATACAAATTTCTCTTCTTCTCCCTTTCTTGCTTGAATATCACCCTTCCCAAAGATGATTGTATTTCAACCCCATGCTCCCAATAACTATGGGATGTGACTCTTCACACCTACCCTCTGACATGAGTTTAATGATTGGATTCGGAAACACTCAATAACAATTAGTAGGTTATACATAATAATAATAATAATAATAATACAAGAATGTGGGTTGGATTGATACCCATGAATATTTTCCCAATGGATCCCTCTCTCTTGTGGAATCATAGCCCCCCATCATTTTCATCGCTCTCATATCGAAGCTAGCGATTATTATCTTTATTAATCATTCCAATGTTCATTATATACAATTTGGATCTAGTCCATATTAATCAATATAGGCTCTTTTCCCCAAACATATCGGTTCACCAACCTAAATGAAATTTATACAATTACATTATCATTTGCGTGGATTAAAATTGGGGTTGTTACGGGGGTCAAAATTAGGATAATACAATAGTAATAGTTTCCCATTTGATAATTTAAATAAAAAAACAATGATGTCTAAAGACATGAACAATAAGATGATTTACTTTGAGCATAAGTTAACAATGGATCCTACGCCTTCTTTATCCCTTACCTTGCAAATGGTAAACATGCCTAAACTTGTTTAGCTTGAAACCTCTGTGACCTATCATTGGTGTAATTTCTATGATGACCCATGTGATCATAGTTCTTGTGAGTCATTATTAACAACCAAAGAATGACAAAAAGGAAAAATATGTTTCCTACCATAGCTATCATAGAGTAGGAAGAGAAAAAAAAAATGATGTGTTTTCTACCATGAGTCGAATCCAACCTTCCCAAAATGAGTTCAAACCTAAAACTATGCAAACTTTTGGTGTAGGAAGTGATGGAATTAACAAAATAAGGGAAAATAATAAATCTTCCCTTGTTTAAAGTTCAAAACAATAGCATATACCAAGTGTCTAGCCTCAAAATATTGTTGTTTTGTCTTAGAATATTATTGTATTATCGCAAACTTCCCTTTGAATATCACTAATGATTTGGCTTCTCTCAAAGCTAGTATTAGATTTTATATGTCTTGCATGCACCCAAATAATAGCACAAAAAAACTAAATGAATCCCTTCCTTCCCCATTTACTTAGGTTGCAAAACAATTAACAAGAAAAAAGAAAACTGCTAATGGCATTGCCCAAGAGTTGGAAACTCAAGAACATTAGGTAACAATAGTCACAAACACCTACCTTGAGCTTAAACCCTTTGTTTTATGTTTCCATGGAAATTATGGTTAAAATGCTCATTCTTGCATGATTGATGGAGGTACTTGCCTAAACATCATGCCTACAATTTTGATGGAAATGGCTCAGTTTGACTTGTACTGGTGAAGCCAGAAGCCTATTTACATTCAATAAGAAGGTTCAACCAATCATTTAACAAATTAAGGACCTGAATTTAACCATGTGTTCCCACGTGGAAATTCATACCATATGCAATTGTTGGTGTTAATATGCAACTGGGTAACTGTTCCATTATTTTGGGAGATGAATGGTAGCACTTGATTGGTAGTTATCTCATCCTTGATGGATCTCATATAATCATTCTTTGAGATTGAAATAATATCATTGTCATAAGGGAACTTAAATGGCCCCATAGATCGAAAATGTTCCAAATTCTAATGTTGATTACATTGAAACTAGACTAGGATCCTATTCCAACTTCATAGAAGAGGAGGATGCTTTGTTGCTCAACTATATTCTTAACAGGATCAAGTTTGGAACTTGAAATTTGACATATCTTGTTCTTTAAAGGGAAGGTGTTGGTATTATGATGTACTCTCCATCAGGGAAGGCATATCATTTCTCTTTTCCACTAAAATTTTCATGCACTAATAATATCATTGAATCCAAAGCAGTTTTCTTAGGTTTGGATCAAGCCTTATAATTAGGTTTCAAGCACCTTCATGCATTTGGAGATTCTAAATTAATTATAAATATGGTTAAAATACTCTACAACTCTACCAAGAAAATCTTTGAGCATTGTATTCAAATAAAACATCGATTGATGGGTCAAATTATCTCTTTTAGTATGACTTATATTATAATAGGATGAAATTTTATAGCTAATAAGTTGGTTTTTTATGCTTTTAACACTAGTAAACAATGTTGAATAACATACCTAATTGTGAACGCTCGCCGGAAGATGAAGAATGGGCCAAGAGTGCAGGTGCGAACTTGGTAGAGGTTCACAGGCCCCTCCTCTGGTAGGGTGCGAACCTCTACTACCCAGCCTTACGCGTTTTCTCGGCAGCAAGTTTTCGCAGGCCACCCTCCTTTAGCCCGCGAATCCGTCCTGGTATCACGACGCGTTTTCTCGGCAGCAAGTTTTCGCAGGCCACCCTCCTTTAGCCCGCGAATCCGTCCTGGTATCACGACGCGTTTTCTCGGCAGCAAGTTTTCGCAGGCCACCCTCCTTTAGCCCGTGAATCCGTCCTGGTATCACGACGCGTTTTCTCGGCAGCAAGTTTTCGCAGGCCACCCTCCTTTAGCCCGCGAATCCGTTCGGTATCACGACGCGTTTTCTCGGCAGCAAGTTTTCGCAGGCCACCCTCCTTTAGCCCGCGAATCCGTCCTGGTATCACGAAGAGCCACTCTGAGGCCGCGCGAATCCGTCCAGCAAAAAGAGGCGTTCTGAGGCCGCAGATCGTTGGACAGGGTCCGAATGTCCCACGGCTTCGTTTGTGCGCCTAGTCCCTTCATTCCTTTGTTTTAAGTTGAAGAGTTGTAGAGTAGGCACGCAGGCGTCTCTGTGAGAGAGAGTTGGTGAGGGTTTGCTGGAAGAGGCCCTGTGGGCACCTTTCTTCAAGGGCGAGTTTTATAGGGGAAGTCGTGACAGGACTTGTGGGCACCATTCTTTGGAAAGAAGACGAGTCTTGGCAGAGTGAGAGCATAAGTTTGAAAGGTTGACGTTGTCATGGAGGCCCAAGACCCGCCTCACGGGTCCTCGCATGCTACCCCCCCGGATGCTGAAGCTGCCTTCTCTTCTCTGCTAGCTTCGCTGCCCAAAAAGAAGAAGTCCGAAGCCACTAAGTTTGTAAAAAAGCTTGACGATGTTCCTGAGGTAAACCTACCTCCCGAGGGACCGATCCAGGTCACCTTGTCCCTGGCAGATCGGGCCCTGGTGGGTCAGTTCACAGGCCTTTGGCCCTCGCCTAAATCGACAGAAAATTGGGTCGTTAAGAATTGGATCCCGCTGATCAAGAACAAAGTCACCTCTTATTTTTTGGGTAGAGGCTACTTCCTGTTCGAGTTCAATACAAAGGAGGACAAAGACTTGATCTTCAGGAATGGGCCCTATTTCATGGGACCTCAGGGCCTCTATCTCAATAAATGGTCCCCTGACTTTGATCCAGCTGTGGATGTCCCAACGACAGTTCCTGTTTGGGTTCGGCTCCCTAACCTTCCTGTGCATTGCTGGAACTGGGATTCCCTCAAGCACATTGGAGATGCTTTAGGAAAGTTCATTGATAGAGCAAACAACAACGATCAGTATGATTGCGCCCGAATCTGTGTCGAAGTGGACTTAGAGGTGGGCCTCCCGGAGGCCATCAAAATAAAGGTTGGCAGTTGGACGCATGTGCAAGTGCTGGACTACGAGCAGCTCCCTTTCAAATGCCGTAAATGTCACGTCTATGGCCATTTTGCAAGAGGGTGCCCGAACAAAGGGGAAGCAGAGAAAGGAAAGGAAGATGGCTGGAATCAAGTCAAGAGGTCAAAGACAACTCACAAGAAGACTGGGGCTCAAGGCTCTCAGCCTGCCTCCACCCAAAATGATCCTCCACCAAAAAGCCAAGGAAATAGGTATGAACTCTTAAGATCTACAGAAGAGACTCCCCAGGAAGAAGCCAAGCAGGATAAACCCCCAGAGAAAATGGCAATAGCAGGAACAAGTCCGGATGAAAGTGTCACGGCAAGAAATAAGGATAAGCAACAAGAAACCTCCGAGGAGGAGCATGACACGGAGGAGTCTGAGGAGGATGGAGAAATAGGAGAGACACAAACATCGGTCAGAAGATCTGCAAGGGGCCAAAAATCTGCTAGAGAAAAGAGAGACCAAGAAACTTATAAAGCCAAGCGTCAGGGTAGTCAGCCCACTCTGGAGAAACTCCTTGACAAAAATACGAAGATGACTAAAAATCAAGGGCAAGGCTCCAAGGGAGCCCCTCATCATAAAAATAAATGATGAAGATTATCTCCTGGAACTGCAGAGGAATGGGGAGCAAAGTGAAAGAAGAAGCAACTAGAAGCCTCATAAGAAGAGAATCCCCTGACATTCTTCTGATTCAGGAGACCAAAATGGAGGACATTGAGTTTCTCCAAATAAGCAAAAAAGTCTGGAAAGGAAGTAGCGGTCAAGCAGTTTCTGCACGGGGAGCCTCTGGGGGCCTGGGCTCTCTTTGGAACCCTCTCAAGTACAGGATGGTCACCGAGCGACACAACACTCATTGGTTGTTTTTGAAACTCCAACCTTTGGACTCGAGGGAGGCATTTAGTCTTTTCAATGTCTATGTTCCAACAAATATAGGGGAGAAAAAGGAGTGCTGGGACTCCATCAGGCATCTTTCGGAGTCAGAAAACTTAGAAAACATCATTGTTGCAGGTGATCTAAATCTTACCTTGTGCATGGAGGAAAAGCGAGGAGGCACAATCATAAGAGACCCTGCAAGGGAATGGGTGGAAGACCTCATGCAGGACTGGGATCTGCTAGACATTCCCCCAGAAAATGGTAAGTACACTTGGTCCAATAAAAGATTAGGTCCTGGCCACATTGCTGCTAGACTTGATAGATGTTTTGTGCAGAGCTCATTTCTTTTGTTGGGCTTAGAATCTAGAATGCATATTCTCCCATGCAGTGTTTATGATCATAAGCCCATCTTACTTGAGATGTTGGGCCACAATGATCTTGGTCCCATCCCCTTCAGGTTCAATCCACTTTGGGTCACGGAACCCAAATTTCTGAATCTGGTTCTAAATAGTTGGAAAACCCCAGTGAAAGGTTCACCTTTCTTCATCTGGGAGGAAAAACTTAGAAGGCTAAAAGTTGTCCTTAAATCTTGGGCCAAATCTCTTCCCTCCCCTTCACAAGAGAGAAGGCAGGCTCAAGACATTCTTGCCCAGCATCATGCCCAAAGCGAAGATGTTGAAATTACTAAAGAAGTATTGGATAAGGAAGCTGAGCTTCAACAACGCTTCCATAAAGCGTGCCTCTTGGAGGAAGAGCATTGGAGACAAAATTCTAGGAGTTTATGGCTTAAAACGGGAGACAGGAATACTGCCTTCTTCCACAAGCAAGCTCAAGCCAGAAAGAGCTACAATTCTATTGCAGAAATCAAGGATGGTAACTCGTCATACAAAGACTTTGAGAGCATAAAGGAAGCTGCTTTCAATCACTTCCAAAACCTGTATAGAGAAGAGGGGGTGACCGACCCAAACTCTAAGTTTTTGGAGGCGGTCCCCTCTAGGATCTCTCCTTTAATGAATCAACAGCTGGAAGCGAAGATTTCTATGCAAGAAATAAAAGAGGCTCTCTTCGACATGGAGCCGGACAAAGCCCCAGGCCCGGATGGATTCACTGCAAGATTCCTTCAAACCTGCTGGCAGATTGTGGAAAAAGACCTCTACAAAATGATCTTGAAATCCCAAAATTGCCAGAAAATAGGGGGCAACACCAATTCAGCTTTCCTCGCCCTCATTCCCAAGGAAAAGGGTGCTAAAGATTTTAATCGGTTCCGACCCATTTCTCTTTGTAATATTGGTTATAAACTAATCACAAAAGTAATTGCCAACAGGCTGAAAGGTATCCTCCCAGTCATCATCCCGGAGAACCAAGGCGGATTTGTTAAGGGGAGACAGCTTGCTGACAACTACATTCTCATGCAAGAGGCGATTCACTCAAGCCATCTTCGCAATGAAAAAGGTATGGTAATTAAACTTGATTTAGCAAATGCCTTTGATCGAGTCAGACTTAGTTTTCTTTGGGAAGTTCTGAAAAAATTTGGCTTTGGAATGGGCTTTATAAATTGGATCCGTGCTTGTATTGTCGATCCTTGGATCGCCCCCTTGGTGAATGGGAGAGAAACTGGTTTTTTCAAAGCTTCAAGAGGGCTTAGGCAGGGCTGCCCCCTCTCTCTGCTTCTCTTCGTCCTTCATGTTTCTGTTCTGAGTTTCTACCTTGATCAGAAATTGGTTGACCAAGAAATCTTGGGGCTCAATATAGCCAGAAGAGTTAAAAATGTAAATCACACCCTGTTTGCGGATGATACCCTCTTGTTAGGGGCTGCCTCTACCAGATCTACTTTAAGATTTAAGGAGGTCTTGGATGATTACAATGAAGCTTCAGGCAGCTGTTTAAACAAAGGCAAATGTAAAGTTTTCTGATGGAATATCTCTGCTCACACCCTCTCTGTCATCTCCAGAATCCTTGGTTTTTCTGCCTCCCTCACTTGGTCCTCTTTTACTTATTTGGGCCTTCCCATCTTCCGTAAACGAGCTTATAGCAGCGATTGGATTCCTCTGCTGGACAAATTTAAGGCCAAAATACAAGCTTGGGGTTTCTCTTGGTTAAACCTTGCTGGCAAAACTGTCCTTATCAAATCCGCTCTCAGTAGCCTCCCCATTTTTCAATTCTCTGTTTTTCTTGCACCTTCAGGCATCATCAAAAAAATGGAAGTCTTCATTCGTAAGTTCTTCTAGAAAGGGGGCAATCATAATGACAGGAAAATCCCTTTGGTAAGTTGGGAGAAAATTTGCAAACCTTAGCTTGAAGGAGGCCTCAATTTCAAAGATCTCAGCCTCCAAAACATAGCCATGGGAGCCAAGATCTTTTGGAGGATCATTGGACCACACCCAGGTTGGGCGCAAAGAGCTCTATGGAGGAAGTATTTCGGGGGGAAGAGGAAG
>ML785349.1:6516-23055 GCA_009831015.1 Picea engelmannii | reverse complement strand
GGCTAAAGAAGGTATTGCTCCTTATATCCTCATAGTGTGCTATCATTTCTTCCGTGAAAATTTTCCAAGTGACGAGTGATTTGCGAGAACAAAGCCATCGATACCATACAAATTGATTAGGTTATAAATATAAAGAAGCAATTTGTACCTTTTGTGTATGTGGCACATTATGGAGATCAAAGAATTGCTCCATCTGAAGTATCCTTGTGATTGGGTCCTTGCCATCAAACTTCCTCATATCAATCTTAGGAACGTGGTTGATCTTCAAACCAAAGTTGGAGTTTCTCCATTCTTGATTCACCTTCCTTGTGTCCTCATCATGAATTTCATGGGATGCATTTTCACTTTCAGGTGTCTTCTCTGTTACGAAATTTTTCAATACTTCCATGATCTCGCCTTTTAAATCATCCATCTTAGTATCCAACTTAGCTTCCATTGAATCCATCTTAGTATCCAACTTAGCTTCCATTGAATCCATCTCCTTTTGTAGTTCATTTATGTCCCTATGCATTTCTTCACCTTCATCAAGAGTCCAAGTAGGATTTTCTGGAGGCTTATTTGGTGTAGAAGTTCCCTTTTTTGGAGGCATGTTGGCCAAGTATCACTTTTGAACCTTGATTTTGAGGTGGTTCTGCTAGACAATGTTTCTTCTTTTGTATCTCCCAAGTTTTGACCCTTTTGGGTATGAAACTTTCTTTTATGTAGTTCTCTGATATTTCTTCTCTACAATGCCACAGGTCTGATCAAAATTTACGGTAACTTCCCCGCAACTTGCCGATTTTTGGCCTTTCTATGAGATCTCACTTGTATAGCATGCCCCGCACAAAATAATTGATATAAAATTATGAAACTCATACCATAAATACTAAAGACTGTCCACGATCCAATGAAACTAGTCCCACTCAATTTGGATACTCTAGGAAGAAGTTATGATTGTTTTACCTAGAACACCTTCTTGAGACTAGTCAGATACCCTATCTTACACAAGGTGTATCTACCAATTTAAGATGACCCAGAAGCTGAAATTTTTACCACAGATATCTTACTAACTTTTGTAAATAGCCTCCATATTGTAGGGTCTGAAAAGTTACAGAAAAGTTTTTATAGCGAAAATTCTGCAATGACTCAGTTCAGGATGATTCCAGAACCCTATCTTGTATAGGTTGTATCTCTGAAAATATAAGCCTCAGGAGCCGAATTTTGAACCCAACGTACCTTAATCCATCTACTAAATAGCCTCCAATCCGTTCCTTCTGAAACGTTGTAGAAAAAAAGTTATAGCAAAAATTCCAAGGTGTCTCAGATGTAGCAGTGAAACCCCAAGACCTTGAGCTCTGATACCATATGCTAGGAACCAAATATCAATATAGCATAGAAAAACCTCAGAAAAAGTACTCAACGCCTTGAAAAAGAGAAAATTTCAGATAATAAGCCTCTTCAAGGGGAAACCTCCTTTTACCCCACTTAAATGTTCAAGTACAAGATGATTCAAAACGAAAATGTTTCCTTGGTATATATAGGAGACTAGGAGGTATAATTACAACTAATGGCCTAAAGATGACATAAATAAAATAACATTACTAATATAATATGCCCCAATTAAAGGGTAATGAGCCAATATTAGGGCTTAACAGTCTTTAAGGGGTAAAACCAAGTAAAGAAAAATGGATGGAGATCGAAAGGGTGAGGGATATTTACCCTCACTTAGTTGTTGAATAATCAAAACTTTTGGTGGTCCAAAAGGCTTCCAATGGGAAGGAATGATCCATGAGGATCCGAAATTATCACAGAGGTCTAGGAGGATCTAGGATGCTCATAAAGTTCCAGAAGGATTTATAAATTCTCAACATTCAACCATCTGAAATGCTCTCGAAAATTCCATCAATGCATAGAGCTCAGTGATATCTTACGAACGACACAAAAATCACCTCAAATGGAGTTCATATGCAAAATTTATGGATGGTCAAAGTTCGAGTCAACCATCAAAAAAAGTCAAAGTCAAAAGTGATACATGTCGCCACTGAAAGGGTGACTTGTGGCATGAATGTACAGGTAGTTGGTGACATGGAATGTCTAGTTGGAAAATAACTCAACATTCATACATACAGGTGGATTAATCATTTATCAACACATGTCAAGGATAGACCAATGAGAGGCTACCACGTGGCAACCTCCCATTGACCATTATGGTTAAGGTTATGTAAAATTTTATGGGAGTCCAGAGGATCGAACCCGTGACCTCCAAAGACCTTACTAAAGCTCTTTACCATCACACCAAAGCATTTTTTCTTAACCATATATGTGGGCATATATATATTTAACCTTGGTATAAGGTTTAGTCCACGGAAAAAATGGGTCGAGGGCCTAAGCCCTCGACCCTGGTTATATGTATTGTAATGTGACCATAATACTCATGCGGAGGTTCATTTAAAACTTTGGTTAAAACCATATAACAAACACACCACATATATCCATACATTATGAAAAAATGCCAACAAAGGAGGGAATCACGAAGGATGGAACCCATGACCTCCCCCCAAATAACACCATGTCTTAATTGTTGAGACAAAGGAGCCTCTTGTTAAGGCATGGACACAACCTTATATTTAATGCCAACAATGGATTTCAAATGGAAGTTAAGGGGCCCACACCCTATTTAATGGTGCATAGACTGATAAGGATACATAAACTAATAATTATGTAGAGTATGGTCTCGAAGTATGTTCCCAAGGGTACCTAGACTCAGAGGTTGCACTGTAATGTGTGCCACAGGGTTCCGACGTGAAATTTTAATAACTTTATACTCATTTTTCATGATTTTTCGTAGGTAATTCAATAGTGTACTTTGTTTTTTAGATTGAGCAAAGAAGAAAAAGGCCATTGTAAAACAAAAACATTTGAGCATTAATAAATAGGTCTCTATTGGAAGTAGACCCGGAGACGTAGCCCAAATCAGGTGAACTCCATTATCATAATTGTGTATGTGGTTTTAATATTGTTTTTCTATTTACGCTCATTTATTTTGAAAGTTGTTTATCAATAAAGTGTATTTGGATAGATAAGCACTTCACATGTAATCTGCAAGCAGTCAAAACGATCGTTTTTATTTCAAAGATCAAGTAGATGTTATTATGAATTAAATATTAATAAGCATCTAAGGATTTTTATGTTCAATGGATTATGTTTTTTTTCATATCTTTGAGACTACCTCATCCATGATTGTATATTTCATTCAGATAAATTGGGTGTAGAATCCTTCAAACAAATTCCTCACCATCTAAGGCTTCTTCCACTATGTCTTTATTGTTTGTGAATGATGTATGGTTTCGTAAACATCCCATTCACCGAGATTTGATCTGGTTATATGACTTGGTGGGTTACCATTTGGTTGTATAGATATCTAGTTATCAATAAAATTGTATTTAGGGACATATATGCATTTTTTGTCTATGTATATTATCACATTTTCAACGTTCTTTCATTTCTTCAAAAGAATGCTTTCTAATGTCAATTCTTGTATATTGTTGTAAATAGTAGCTTATATATTTCTTTGTTTCATTCAAACTGTGTGTGTGTAGATTTGATGTTACTTTTGCATTTAATTTCATCTTGAATTTGTTTTCTTTATAGCTATGACATTAATTTATGCATTTAGTTTTAACTTTTTTACAACTGTGATTTAATTTTTAATTTAGAACAATAGCATTTGTTTTCATTTTAAACATAAAATTTGATATTAGTTAAAGGATAAATGTTATGACCCAAGGGGAGAATATATGGGGTTAAATGTATATGATATGAACCCAAGGGGGGGAATTTATGGGGATAAATGTACATGTAATGTGTAAATGTAAATGTAATAGGGTCGACCTATTAAGAACGAGAACACATGTGCAATGTGTGAATATGTATATATAGAGATCATGTAGTCATTATTGAAGACATGTAAATTGTGATGTATAAATGTATTTGGGTATTTGGAGGAGGTTATCCTATTCCTTAAGGATTTATTGAGTAATTCATCTCTCTTATCTATAGTGGAGTTGTGATCCATTCTCACATTGGTGTACATGATGTGTTAATCTAGATTTTTGAGGAAACGAAATAAAACACAGAAATAGAGTACAAATCGATTTCTATTAATGACTAAAAATATGCAGGAAATGTTAAAATATAGAGTGAAATAAACTCTCTAGAATGGTGGTAGATTATCTCTAAGAAGAGATGTGACCACTACGTGCATTCACAATATGGATTACAATTATATGTCAACTTCTTAAGGTCATAACTTTTGCATACGATCTTCGTTTGGGGCGCTCAATATACAATCAGAAAGGTCTAGCTGAGAAGTACACATTTTGAATGGACCAGTACATGCATTCAATTGTATATTGGGTGCTTCAACACCAAAAAACGTCGTTTAGGGCCTTAAAATGGCCCCAGAAGTTCAAGACCAGAAAAACTATAGAAAAACTGCCAAGATGGAAAATTGTTTTTTGAGCTAGTTGGACTATGTGGGTGGCCACCGATATGCACCTAGATCAGTCCTCCTCCTTTAGGAAGAAATATTCTCTATTGTGTTGAGTGCCCCCAACAAATAGGGAAATTTTTGGTGAACTTGATGCTTTGTGAGCCACTTACCTTGGTGTAGTAGCTAGCCTAGTTTGAAAAGATAGTAGAGTTGGATCTTTTGTTGGCGAGTGTTATTAACCTATGTTTCCATGATATGATCAATGGATGCCTATTCCATGCATTTAGGGTTGATTTTTATAGGTGTAAATTGCTCTTCCACCTCTGATGTGTCCAAGAGTGGTGGAAAATATGGTCGAAGGAGATCCACATTGAACATTGGGTGCAAGTCAAGGAAGGGGGGAATACTTAACTCAAAAGCATTGTTACCCACAAACATGGTGATGGTGTAAGGTCTATAACGAAGTGGACACACCTTCCTATGGGGCCCTATACGACACTCTTTCTGCAAATGCAACCAAACCTTGTCACCCACTTGAAACTTGTGCAGAAACCGATGTTGATCGTGGCACTGCTTATACTTATCATTAAATTTCTGTAAAATCTCATGGACCTATTGGTGGATGTGATGAATCTGTTCAATGAATTTGGTGTTTTTTTTGGCCCCATATTGAGCATGGGAATATTCTTCCTATATGGATGCAAGGGAAGGTGCTAAATCAATGGGGCCCAATGGTTGAAATCACAGGCCCACCTAAAAATGGTTGTGGTCGGTCAAGCTATGGAGGGATTTGTTGTAGCTTCGTTGAACATAAGGAAGGATCTCATCCCATGTGCATGGATGTTTGGAGTTGTACATATGCAATATGTGCATGATCGTATTATTGACAACCTTTCTCTTCCCATCATTTTGGGGGTGGAAGGTAGTGGATTTGGTGAGCTTCATGTCCAACAAGGACTAGAGGCTAGACCAAAATGTACTTAAGAACCAATTATCCCGATCGGATATGATGTTCTGTGGTATGCCAATTTGTACCCACACATGTTCGAAGAAGATCTTGGCCATGGCCTTAGCTATGATACTCTTCTTATAGGCAGTTAGAATGGCCATCTTAAAGAAGCGATCAAAAACCACGAATACACAATCATTTCCATGCTTGGTAAAAGGGAGTCATTGCATGTAGTCCATCAAACTGGATTCCTAGGGCCTGTTGGGAGTAGGTAGAGGTGTGTATAAGCCTTGTTTTTTAATGGTTTCTTGAAGATGGCACAAGTAGTGTAGGGTATAATATACTTAACGACGTCTTATAGAATCTTCGACCAATATAAATACTTATGTAGTACTATCATTTCCTTATCCACGCCGAAGTGTCTTGCCACCCAACTGTAGTGGGATTCTCAAATCAGCTTCACACACTCACTTCAAGGAACATAGAGATGATCCAGATGACATAAAATCCATCATGAATATGAAAATGAGCAATGAATATGCATGTTCCCAACATCTGGTAGGTAGTAGCAAAGTCAGGATCACTGTCATAGAGTTGGGGGCACCCAGAGGTCTCATGTCCACAAGAGTGAATCATCGTGGTTAGTGCTACAACTGGAGGTCGACTGAGGTAGTCAGCGACGATATTGGTTCTCCCCTTCTTATATTTAATGTTGAGATGAAATTGTTGCAAGTATGTGGACTACTTTACATGCCCATAGGAATCAAAGAATTGGATTTCTATTAGAATCTAGGTGTCACTAAAAACAATATAGAATAATCCTATGCGGTGTATCGAGGGGTGTAACTAGCACTTCAAAATCATATTAAGCAATTGAATATAGTGGGCGACTCAAAAAATACCATAAGATATTTTTTCACTAGTTCCAACCCAAAGGAGATAAAGTTTAAAAGCCTCGTGGAGAGGATTCAACTCTCATTATCTAATATCTCAGTCCAATGTTTTCACATTTTTAGAGGGAATAATAAGGAATCAAATGAAATGGATAATAGAGCCATTGAATTATCCCCTAGTTCCTTGGGAGTTTGTGGGTAGGTAAGGCATATTACCTGTCCCTAATGAAAGGGGCTTAGTGTATTGGTGGGGCCTTGGGGGTCTGCCCAAAGGGCGTTTGGAGGAACATGCATGGTAGGCTCATACATATGGAGATTATTTATTACCCTATTATCCTAAAGCTTTGATAGGAAAACTTCGAGTCTACTCAGTTAGTGGCGATGGCTTGGAAACCATAATCCACGATCATGTAGCAGGTGTAGAAATGGAGTCTCGTAGGTGGGAGATGTACTTGGCCCCATGAGAATTTAAGTGAGAAAGTACACTCTATATCCCAATTTGATTCTGGTTTGATGGAATTGAAGTTGAATGGGAGTCTAGTAATGATTCAAATTCATGCTTAGGTGATGGAAGTACTAAGTATGATGGTTGAATTCGTTAATGAGGATAGATGGTATGTATTTCCACATGGTAATTTTAATGTCAATTGTTTCGGTAGTGATAAGAAGGAAGATGATTATTTTATTTATGAGAATTGGGATGCATATGAACTCCTTCATTCTGGGGTCATATTCTCAATCCCCATATGGGCTAATAGTTATAGCAGTAAGGGAGGTTTTAGGGAGTGTAGTCTTTTATGTTTTCCGTTGCTTGCTTCATTATCTTTGGGCATTAGTTTGGTGCATGATAAAGTTTCAGTAAGTGTCGTTTGTACTTCTCATAATTTTTATGGGAAAAATATTATTTTAGTCAAAATTGCCAATTTAAATTGCACTTGGGTTGGTACTACAGTGGGAAATATCAGTGGTGGTTCTGGAGAGTGTGTCCCCATTCAAAATTGCAGGTAATTATTACTCCCTAGTTGTATTCTTGTTCGAGGATTTCTTGCGCGAGGTTGGATAAGGAGTGTGGGTCATGGTATTCAATCTGATTTTAATAGAAATTCTCATCTATGAGGAATCCAATGGAAGTCATGAAAATTTTGGCATGGGTAGAAAAAGAGGTGGAGGACAACTTCACCACAACTTAGAGACTGAAACTTAAGGTAAATTCTCTTACCTCCAAAGTAACATTTTCTTTAGAAACTTTGGCCCAACATCAGGCATTAATTGGTCAACTTGAAGATGAGGTGGATTATCTGGGAAGACATGGGGAAGCTCCACAACAAAAGTTGGATTAGAGGGAGACTACAACAGCAAATTCAAACCAGGATATGAATTTTGGTTTCTCTCATAGGTTGGAGGAAAATAATATGAGGATACTTCCAGATCTGAACATAGTTGTGGTACCCACAGATGAAGAAATACTAAAAAAACAATAGGTCTAGAATGTTTTATTTCCAGGATAGACATGTTTTATTTTTTTGTAAAAATACTTGGTGTGTTCTATCGGATATATTCCTCTTTATATAGAAATAGAAGTAGGAAAATATGGAATGATAGGAAAGATCTAAAAACTTGGGGAATATATGGACTTTTGGATCTAGTTTTCTCTATGATTACTAGGCCTATGTTTTTGTACTAAGCAGCCTTGGCTACGCCCTTTTTAATGAATAAAATTCCCTAGTCCTTGTGAAAAATAAAAATTGTGTGGACCACTTTTGATGGAGGTCATTATATATTTTTCCTTATGTCTACATGAACTGTAGAGGCTTTTGATCTGTATGGATGATTGTTTCCTTCACTAGAATCTGATACTTCCATTGGTCGTAGGCTTGTACAATGGAGTATATATCGTTTTCATAGGTGGGGTACTTAAGGATGAAATCTGAGAGTGTATCACTATGCTAGGACACTATATGACCATGTTGAATGGGAACAACACCAATTGTGTAGTATGAAGCATCTGTCTCAATCTCAAAAGGTCATTGCAGATTGGGTAAGGCAGGCACCAGGTCTGAGCATAAATGATGTTTTATATCATCAAGTTATTTATGTTGGACCTTGTCCCACACAAAATTTTATTTGAAACCACCCTTGGTCACTTGGTTGAGGGCCCATGCAATATCAGAGAACCCCAACATGAACCTGTGATAGAAGTTGTAAAGGCCTGAGAAGATTTGAAGCTGAGTTAGTGTTTTCAGAGATAGCCAGTCACAAATGACTTGGATTTTGGTTGGAAACACATGTACACCATGCTCAATTATAGTGTATCCGAGGTATTGGATCATGTTCATGTCGAAGGAGAATTTTTCTAAGTTAGCATATAGATTGTGTTGTTGCAGAGTGTAGACGACCTGCTGAATGTGTTGCAAGTGCACTGCCCAACTCTTGTTGAAGATGAGGATGTAATCCATATACACAACCATAAAACAATTGGCGAAAGGTTGTAATATGTCATCCATAAACATCATGAAATTTTTTGAGGCATTCGTCCAACCAAAGGGCATAACCAACCACTAAAAAAGAGCTTATTTGGACTTGAAAGTAGTCTTCCATACATCATTTTGTTCTATTGGGACCTGGTGGTAGTTGTACTTCAGATCAATCTTACTAAAGTATTTGGCTCCCTTGATTTAATCGATAAGGTTGTCAATTTAGGGAATTGGGTATTGATTTTTTACCATGACTTTGTTGAGAACTTTGTAGTCCATATAGAGTCTCCATATCTTTTATTTCTTCTACACAAGAATAATTGGGATTCTGCGGGGTGAGGAGCTTGGTCGAATGTGCTTGTTTTTCAACATCTCTTGAATCTGGCACTTGATTTCCTCATTTTCTAGGCAAGAGCATTGATATACCATGCCATTAGGTAAAGGGGCACCGGGGATCATATCGATTGAATACTTTACCTGACATTGTCGATGCACCCCATTGTGTGAGGTGGACATGTCTTGGTATTGTTCCATGACTTTGTCCACTTTGTTTTGCTATGTAGAAAGGCCCTGTGTGGAGGTCATGGACGTGGCCACAATGCTCCATTCATTTTGAGAGAAAATCATGAAGAGGAAAAACTTCCCCTTCTCGGAGATGATATTCCTGCACTATTTAGATGAGACCAAAGAAATTTATGTAGTTGGGGCTACCTATGGTATCATGTATAGTTGTCTGCCCAAAGTAGAAATGGCACTATGAGATATAGACTCATATACAACATGAAATTTTCGCATATATGGTTGGACTAATATAACATCAAAAACTTCAAGTGGGTTAGCATCACATAATACCTCATCCTTGAAGAGATTTATTCCATAGGGAAAATGACACTCTTGGTCGACATGAAGATCTTGACCTCAGTGGAGCCACCCGATGTTCTATGGTTTTGGGTGTGGTGTTATCAACAACTCCAACCACTTGAAGGCCTCCACTTCTCACCCACATCTACGAATGAAAAACAAACTCACCTTCTTCCAACCCCTTTGGTTCATTTTTCTATACCTTGGTGGTAGCGACTATGGCACTAGGTTCTGCATCAATGATCTACTTCTCCATTTTTGGATCTAAATCAGAGTTGGAGCCTGCATCTAAATTTGAGGCTTTCATCTCGACCACCAATTCCTTCTTCAAGGGACATTTATAAATGTTGTTCCAGGGGATTTTATGGAAATTACACCACTTCCCAACATCTTTCTTCATCTTCTCATTGTCTTGATTTTCTCTTAGCTTAGACTGGTTTCCCTAAGGTTAACCATCATTGTTTTGTCATTTGTTTTGTGTGTTGGAGCTTCATTTTCCCTACTTCCTATGTGATGCATGTGCAAATATGAACTCTCGCTTATTCCTCTGCTTGATTTTTTCTCAATTTTGATAGAAAATCTATAAGTGGCTCCGAGTGACGAGATGTCCTGAAACTCCATTTTTTTCCTAGATGTACCTATGTAGACCCTGACAGTATTTTAGTACCAAATGGTGCTCGAATTATTTGATACCTAGTTTGGTGCGTAAGGTATGGAAGGTATTGATGAAATCTGACACTGTTTGGTCCCTTTCCTGACGTAGTGTGGTCCATCTTGTATACTAGTTGTTGTAATTTACGACAAGGTAATATTTCTCCTTTAAGTAATCCTTGAAATATTCCCAAGTGGGTTTGAATCCGAACATTCCAGAATCCTCTTTGGAATCTTGCTCATAGTAAGTCTCCCACCAATTTTTGACATGGGGGACAACCTTAAGGAGCTCAAAAGTGATATTTTTCCTATCAAAAAAATTATGAACAGAGAAATGACCTTATAGAAGATTTAACCATTTCTCCAAAGCATCTTGATATATCTAGCCTTAAAATACAGAAATATGAATATTAGATTGTACCTTGAAGGGGGAGGTGCCTCCAAAGTGGTTGCTTGATGAAGATGCATTTGTTTTCAATGGAAACCGTAGAAAAATTTGGGAAAACTTATCCATCATCTCGTAACTCATTCCTCTATTGCACAAGGGATTCCTTGAGAAAAAGATTAATATCATATCATGCTCCCTCGTCTCCCTTTTCCTCCACCATGAGAGGTCACTTGGGTTGGAGAGATCATTTGTCCTCAAGAAAAACTAGCTCAAGACCTAACTCTTTATACCATGACCTCGTCGAGGACATGAAATGAGAAATGAGAAGGATCAGACTTCTATGATACCATTGATCCAGATTTTTGAGGGACTGAAATAAAACATAGAGATATGACTGAAAACATATAAATAGATTAAAACTCTATTTCTATTAATGACCAAAAATATGAAGGAACTATAAAAATACAGAGTGAAATAAACTCATTATAATGGTGGTAGCTTATCTCTGAGAAGAGATGTGATTGCTACGTGCATTCACAAGATGGATTATAAAGAGGCTCCAAAATTCCTTTTTAACATAAATCATCAATGAGATAAACCATAAACATCCTGAACCCTAACCCCAGGAGATGAAATGCCAAAAGGTTTGTGGGCCCCAATGGGGGTAGTTGATACGTCAACTTCCGAAGGGCATAATTTTTTCATATGATCTTTGTTTGGGGTGCTCGATATACCATCAAAAAGGTCTATTAGAGAATTACACATTCTAAATAGCCCAATATATTCCTTTGGCTATATATTGGTCACTTCCACACCAATAAAACATTGTTTATCGCCTCAAAACCATAGAAAAACTGCCAAGATGGAAAATTGTGTTTTGAGCAGTTGGACTAGTCAGGTGTCCATCGATATCCACCTAGATTAGTCATCCTCCCTTAGGAAGAAATGATATCCATTTTGTTGAGTTACCCCATCAAAAGGGAAAATTTATACTAAAATTGATGCTTAGTGAGCCACTTGCCTTGGTGTAGTAGTTGCCCTGCTTTGACAACCCGATAGAGTTGGATATTTTGTTGGAAATATTCCTTAACCTATGTGTCGATGATATGATTAATGGTTTCCTAGTCCATGCAGCTAGGTTTGATCTCTATAGGTTTCAGCTATTTTTCCACCTTCGATGTGTCCAAGAGTGGTGGAAACTATAATCGAAGGAGGTCCACATTGAATATTGGGTGTAAGCCAAGGAAGGGAGGAATACTTAACTCAAAATCATTGTCACCCATAACCTTGGTGATGGTGTAAGGTCCATAGCGAAGTGCATGCAGATTCTGATGGGGTCATGTAAGGTTCTATTTTTGCAAATGCAACCAAACCTTATCACCCACTTGAAACTTGTGTGGAACGTGATGTTGATCATGACCCTCCTTTTACTTATCATTAGCTTTCTATAAAATATCATGGACCTGTTGGAAGATGTGTTGAATCCCTTCAATGAATTTGGTGGTTTTTTCGACCCCAGATTAAGCATGGGAATATTCTCTGAATGTGGAATATGCAAGGGGAAGTGATACATCAATGGGTCCCAATGGTTGAAATCCTAGGCTCACCTCAAAAGGGATGTGGTTGGTCAAGCAATGGAGGGCTCTATTTTAGTTGTGTTGAACACAAGGAAGGCTCTCATCTCATGTGTGTGGATGCTTGGATTTGTACATGCACAAGATGTGAATGATCATCATGTTGATGACCTATGTCTACCCATCAATTTGGTGATGGAAGTTAGTGGATTTGGTGAGATTCGTGTCCAATAGTGACCAAAGGATCAACTAGAATGTACTTAAGAACCGATTGTTACAATAGGATATGATGGTCCGTGGTATTCCAAAATGTACCCACACATTCTCGAAGAAAATCTTGGTCATGGCCTCGATTGTGATACTCTTCTTGCAGGTGGTCAGAATGGCCATCTTAGAGAAGCGTTCAACAACCATGAATACATAGTCATTTCCATGCTTGGTTGAAGGGAGGTATGACATGCATTCCAACGAGATGGATTCCCAAGGCCTGTCAAGAGTAGGCATAGGTGTGTACAAGTCTTTCTTTTTAATGGTTGGCTTGGAGATAGCACAGGCAGTGTAGGATCTAATATATTTATTGACATCTTGTTAAAACTTCGACCAATAGAAATAATTATATAGTATTTCCACTGTCTTCTCCACACTAAAATGTCCTGCCACCCAACTGTAGTGGGATTCCCAAATAAACTTTGCACACTAAGTTCAAGGAACATAGAGATGACCCAGATGGAATAACAATCCATATTGAAGATGAAAATCAACAATGATTGTGCAAGTTCCCAAGATTTGGTAGGTAGTAGAAACTTTTGGATCATTATCATAGAGTTGGGGCCACCTGATGGTCTCATATCTGCAAGAGTGAAGCATGGTGGTTAGTGTTGTAACTGGAGGTCGATTGAGGAATTTAGCAATGCAATTAGTGCTCCCCTTCTTATATTTATTGTTGATATGAAACTATTGCAAGTATGTGGAGAAATTTTGATGGTGGTCATTCTGTAATTTTCCTTGTGTCTACATGAACAATGGAGGCTTGTGATTTGTATCAATGACAATCTCCTTCCCTAGAATGCAATTCTTCCATTGGCAGCAGGATTGTACAATGGAGTACATCTATTTTTCATAGGTGGGTTACTTATAGATGACATCTAAGAGTGTCTCACTATGACAGGAAACCGGATGACCATGTCGAGTGAGAAAAACACCAACACCATAGTCTGAAGCATCTGTCTCAATCTCAAAAGGTTGTTACAGAGCGGGTAAGATGAGCACCAGAGCTAAGCATAAATGATTTTTTAGATCATCAAATGTTTTTTGTTGGGCCTTGGCCCACACAAATTTGTCTTTGCAACCACACTTGTTCACTTAGTTGAGGGCCCATGTAATGTGAGATAAAACCAACATGAACCTATGATAGAAGTTGGAAGGGCATAAGAAGCTCCAAAGCTCAGTTATTGTTGCCAAGGATGGCTATTGATGAATGAATTTGATATTAGCTGGATCCAAATGTACACCATGCTCACATACACTGTATTCAAGGTATTGGACCATGTTCATGCCTAAGGATCATTTTTGTAAGTTAGCATATAGCTTGTGTTGCTAGAAAGTGTCGAGGACCTGCTGAATGTGTTGCAAGTGATTTTCCCAACTCTTGTTGAAGATGATGATGGCATCTAGATATGTAACCACAAAATAATTGGTGAAAAGACACAAGATGTCGTCCATCTACCTCATGAAATTTGTTCGTGAATTCGTCAAACCAAAGGGAATAAACTCGAAAATACCTTCTTTGGACTTGAAAGAAGTATTCCAGACATCATTTTGTTCTATTAGGACTTGATGGTAGCCGGAATTTAGATCAATATTACTAAATTATTTGGATCCTTCGAGTTGATTGAGAATGTTTTCAATTCATGGAACTAGGTATCAATTTATTACTTTGATTTTGTTGAGAGATTTGTAATGAATACATAGGTGACAAATCCCATCTTTCTTTTGTATGAGCACAATTGGGATTCCACGGGGTGAGGATCTTGGTCAAATGTTCCCCTTTTGGAGAAGCTCTTGAATCTAGCACTTGATTTCCTCATTTTCCAATAGAGAGTGTTGATATATCGACCTATTAGGTAAAGGGGAGTCGGGGATCAGATCGATTGAATGCTTGACTTCAAAGTGCAGAGGCACCCTGGTAGGTGAGGTGAAGGTGTCTCAGTATTATTCCATGATTTTTTCCACTTGATTTTGCTACGCAGAGAGGACCTATGCGAAGTTCATGGACATGGTTGCAACCTTATATTAATTTTGAGAGAAAATCATGAAGAGTACAAACTTCCCCAACTAGGAGATGACCTTCCTGCATTGCTTAGATGAGACCAAAGAAATGGTTGTAGGTGGGGCTACCTATGGTATCCTATACAATTTCCTTCCCAAAGTAGCAATGACACTATGAGATCTAGACTCATATATGACATGACATTTCCACATATATGGCTGCCCTAAAAGAACATCACAAAATTGAAGTGGGACAACATCACACAATACCTCATCCTTCAAAGGCTTGATACCATAGGGAAGGTGATATTGTTGGCTGAAATGGGGATCTCAACTTTGGTGGAGGCACCCGATGTTGTATGGTTGTGGGTGTGGTGTTTTCAGAAACTCCAACTGCTTGACAACCTCCGCTGAAAATAGGTTATTTTGTATTCCACTATCAACGATGAAATGCAGTGGATCCCCCTTCACCCACATCTCCGAGTGAAAAAGGCGCTCGCCTTCCTTCATCTCCTCTGGTTTGTTTGGATGGACCTTGGTGGTAGTGACTATGCCACTGGGTTTTTCATCAATGATATACTTTCCCATTTCTAGCTCTGAATCAGAGTCAAAGGCTGGATCTAACTCTAACACTTTCATCTCAACAACCAATTCTTTCTTTGAGTGACATTTATCAATGTTGTGCCAGGGGATTTTATGGAACTCTTACCACTTCCCATTTCCTTTATTTTCTTACGACTTAGATTGGTTTCCCCTAGGTTGTTCATTTGTGCTTTGTCCTTTGGTTTGTGTATTGGAGCTTCCTTTACCTACTCATGTTGTGATGCATGCATAGATCCAAACTCCCAATTATTCCTCTGCTTGAATATTTTCTTGATTTTTACAGCAAATGTATAAGTGGCTTCCAATGACTAGATGTCCAAAAAATCCATTTTTTCCTAGATTTACCTATGTAGAACCCCACAGTATTCTAGGACTAGATGGTGCTAAGATTCTTTGATATAAATCTTGGTGTTCAAGGTATGGAAGGTATTGGTGAAATCCAACACTATTTGGTCCCTTTCCTGACGCAATGTGGTCCATCTCGTATATTAGTTGTCATAATTTCCAACAGGGTAATGATGATCCTTGAAGACAACCTTAGAAGAGTCCCAAGTGGGTTCGACTCCAAACATTCCCGAATCCTCTATGGAATCTTTCTCACAGTAACTATCCCACCAATTTTTAATATGGGGGACAACCTTAAGGAGTGAAAAAGTGATATTTTCCCTATCGAAAAAATTGTGAATAGAGAAATAAGCTTCTAGTAGATTTAACCATTTATCCAAAGCATCTACATATATCTAACTTTCAAATACAAGAATATCAAAATTAACTTGTACCTTGAAGGGGGAAACACCTCCAGAGTGGTCACTTGATGAAGACACATCTACTGTCATTGGCAATCATAGAAGGATTTGGGAAAACTTATCAATCATCAGGTTCCTCTATCACACGAGGGATTCCTTGAGCAAGAGATTAATAGGATATTATGCTCCCTCATCTCCATTTTCCTCCTCCATGGGAGATCGCTTGGGTTGGTGATATTAGTTTCCCTCAAGCGAAACTAGCTCGAGACCCAACTCTCTATACCTTGACCTCGTCGAGGATATGCATTGAGAAAAGACAAGGATCATACTACTCTAATACCATTGATCTAAATTTTTGAGGGAATGAAATAAAACAAAGAGATATGACAAAAAGCATAGAAATAAAGTAAAACTCTATTTCTATTAATGACTGAAAATACGTAGGAACTATAAAAATACAGAGTGAAATAAACTCGCTATAATGGTGGTAGATTATCTCTAAGAAGAGGTGTTACCACTACGTGCATTCACAATATGGATTACAATGAGGATCCAAAATCCTTTCTTAACATAATGCATCAATGAGAGAAACCCTAACCCCGGGGGATGAAATTCCAAAAGGTTTGTGTGCCTCGATGGGGGTAGTTGATACGTCAACTTC
>ML785348.1:728033-741019 GCA_009831015.1 Picea engelmannii | reverse complement strand
AATGAAGTGAAATATAGTATACTCTTTACAGTTTCATTATACTACGTGAATAAGAAATTTCTGGAAAAACTTGAAAGTTTAGATTATACATACATATAATTATTATAGGCTAAATACACAGTTTGAAATCAATTAATAAGTTAGGATGTTCAAGCTGTACGAATATCACTTACGATTTGAAGTGGTTACATACAATAGGAAGTAACTATAGATAAGAATATATATATGTGTGTAGTTGACTGTATCAAATTTTCAGAACCCTTAAATACTTAAATTAATACAGGAGAAAACTAAATGTATTGAAAGACATGCTTTCTCTAACCATATAAATTGTTATGCACATGCATATTAGGTGATAGTCGAAATTTACTATCCATTTTAGAATTCCATATATAACATATCCAATATACCGAAACAAGGAATTGACCGATAGAGTTTTCGCCATTTAAAGTCAACTATACAATTTACGAACGATGGTGTAATCATGTTCATTACACCCTATTAATTTATATTATACAGAGGCAAGGGTTTGGCCCTTATGGATTTTCTTTAAAAGTGAAGATACATTTAAATCAACTGCCATAGAATTCTAGTTCTTCTACTCATGACAATTGTATGCTAACATAGTATCAATTCACACAATAGAACCTGGAAATTATTTAAGCGCTGTATTCAGAACCCGAGTACCTTTTGCACAAGGTGCGACCCTGAATCGAGAGATTTCGTACATCAACAGTCTTGTGAGAAACCAAGGACATTAATGAGTAAAAAGAATTTAACAGAATTTTGAATGACAAATTAGATTAATATTCAAGATAAATGTTATGCTAAAGAAATATTATAATTGTGGTTCTTAACTCGTGATTTGGATCTGTTGTTCCATTTGCGCAATTGAAAAAATCACCTACATATTGGAAGTGAAAAGTGGGCCAAGTTCAATCTAATGGGTACCCTCGCAAAAAAAATCAAGGGTCCCATCATTAGATCACAATAAACAACTCCTTAACCATAAATACCGGAATGAAATAAAAATAAGCTTCTAAAAATTAAAATGATCAAGAATGTGCACAATGAAATGTACTCTATAAAATCATACAGATACACTTCACTAATAAAGCCATGAGACTTCACCCTTACTATAGTAATAAAATGTAAGCTACATGCCAACGATGCAAGATAACGAAATCTTTAACAAGGAATAACAATATGAAACTAACATAATCCTTTTAACCATTTAAGAATGCATAAATTAAACCATATTCCACATACAAGATCATACACCTTTCGAGTCACGATTTATGCCATGAGATTGTGACGTCACAATTACTAAAAAAATGTAAACTACAGGTTACTGACCAAGAATGAAATAAGAAAATAACGGATTTACTACCGGTTTGCCGAACAGAGAATAACGCATTTCCTTGAGAGTTCTTAAGTCCTGGAATAATACTCCTCAGTGGGTTTTAGACCGCGTATCTATGCATGTACAAGCGCGTTTAGGTTAAACAGATAAAAACTTTGAGTCGAGGCAAAATTCCCTGTACATCAGTAAAGAACTTCACTACGACTACAGAAAGGTGGATGTGGCTTTCACGCCTTTAAGTCTAAGAATTCTAGGTCTCCACGATAGGCAAAGATAACAAAAGGTTACAGATGTAATTAATGAACCGAATAGAGTAAACAAGGGAAGAATACCAACTCCCTTGTTTTCTACAGCGAACACGATAAGGGTCGCCACAGTTAAGGAGCAAGTTCAAATAATGAGAGTCGAGACTTTGCCCTAACGGAAGTCTCTCGACATTGGTTTCTCCACTAGGGTTTAATTCACTGGGTTTTAGCAACAAAACACCGCGAACAACTCCCAAATAAAATACTAAGTTACTCAGCAAAGAAAATATCTGAGCGTATTTGTTGTTAACAGAACCCTAGAACATACAAGACTATTTTTTGTTCCAGACGGAAAGCAGTCTGTGTAGAAGTCTTCTAGATTAATGGTCATTGTAGAATGGAAATAACTTCCTCACGGAAGAGCCAAGATGCAAGTTGTCAACCCTGAATAAAACGTATGTACCAACCATGACCAAAGAGAAATACTCCAAATAGTTAAAGACTAACGAAGGAGGAGTAGGAAACTCCTCGCTAGAATACTGTGATATTAATAATTACAGAGACGACTAAAACTTCATAAATTACACTACACTACATATAGTATAAGCATGTCATGGACTTACCAGGTGGTTGTATAACCTTCTGTATTTCCCCAGGTAAAGATCTCCAGGTCACCGGCCTCCCTCGCTGAGGAAAACGTAGAATAACAATGAGGCAACAAGCAGAAGACTCGCAATAACTCAGGGAAAACCCTTACTGTGCAGAGTAATAGTGAAAGTACGAGGACTGCATCTAACCATGTGACTGAACGAATGTGGCACGATTGTATTGGACACGGTGTCTAGTGACAACCTCATAACTATCCCCCTCAGGTTCTCCATTAATGGATTGGACAACGGTGTTTAATTTCATACTGACACAAAACCTTTTGAATACAATCGTGCCACATTCCTTCAGTCACATGGTCAGATGCAGTCCTAGTACTTCCACTATTTCTCTTCACAGTATTCATAGTTGACAAAAAACCTTTCGAATTCATATCGAATTAATGCGATAGAGAGAGGACTAATCCTTTGAGGCACAATGTAGTTTATCGTTCAGTCAGGGCAGAACTAACAGTTCGTTATCATTGAGTTCTTTTGAAAAAGACAACTATGATAAGAGTGATTGAAAGTTAAACATGACCAGGGATCATAAGACCTTGGTTCGACCATTTAAAATAACACATGATCATCATGTTGGGCCTTTATTTCGTTTCAGTTATGAATATATGCGTTCGATCCTTTATGTATAAAAAAAATTATTTTGTGTAGGTAGGCTTATTTTCGTATTGTCAAAAGGGTCTGCCCTTGTGTGCTGATATAGAGATCAAGGCTTAGGAATGAGTATAAGAATAACGATCCTATGGATGAAATAAATACATATAATATAGTATTATAATACTAGTAGGATTTGTAAGTGAAAAAAGGGCAATGTTTAAGGTATAAAAGGGGAGTTAAATTGTTAAAAAACTAATATCTAATACAAAAACACAACAATAGATATACAAGAACAATATGCAAAATCACTTTTATTACTATCAAACCCTTGAAGTAGGGCAACACCATACAATGGATCTTATTATTGAAGAGATCGTCTCCTATTCACTTGCCTCTTCGAAGGGGCATCCTCCTATTGAGCTACCGCTCCAAATACAATACTTCTCTTCATGTCTCATTACATTGTTTGAATCTCTTTATATAGTGCTACCATCACCTAAGAACATTCTAGAGGAGGAATCTTGTAGAAGTAGAACCTTCTAAGAAGTCCTCTTACATTTATTATATCTAATTACTCATTTATTATATCTAACTACCATAGTGGGCCTTATTTAATAATATAGTGGACCTAGTCCACCTTCCATTGAATGACCTCCACTATTATCACTATGGGCCCTCTGGCCCCCCCACTACCTCTCTAGCTACCTTACATTCCATCCCCCTTATGAAAGTGTTGTCCTCAACGCTTGATGTACAACCCTATACCAGGGTCTCATGGATAATTGTGGACCATAATGCTGAAGAAGACTGAAGAACCAAGGTCTCACCATGCTGAAGTAGTCCAACTACCATGATAAGCTCGGGTCCCATGTCCAAGTACTCATGTGAACTCCTCGTGGAAGATTTTGGAACCCAATAACCAACTCCAAATAATGCTTCAAAGGCTGACACTTATCATGTGGATCCAAATAGGAAGATCCATCCACATAGTGGAAAATGGTCGTAGCAGAATCTGGAAGGAATAATACTACTATAGAATATGTAGATTGAACGCTGGTAACTAGCTCCTGATGTTGGACATTGATGTACTCTACAGAAGGTGGAGTAGAGTCATCAAATAAAATATGGAAGTGGTTGTCATCCCAGAAATGACAACTATCCATATACCAATCATCGCAATCATCCTCAAAATCATACCAAGCATATATTTCTTGATTATATTCATCCCTGATGATGTCTGCCATAAGAAATCTCTCATGCATGCTATCTAATGAACTACGAAGACTATTATTGAGGCCATCTCCAAAGTCATGAAATTTGTCATGCAATGTGTCATACAATTGAGATTTGAATGCTTCAAGAATTTTTTTGAGGTTTTGAAAAGAAATAGTCATCTGAGCACCCTATGAACCCTTTGGTCCCGCAGCCGTTACGAAAACCCCCCCAAAAAATAGAACAATAAGTTACAACAGAAAATCACGATTTTTTCTGAAAAAACCCTAAAAAACTGTTGAATTTAAAATGCTCATAACTTCACTTCCCGGACTCCGTTTCGACTGATTTTTTTTTTTGAAATTGGGTGAAATTGTGAGAGGAACTTAGATCTGTAATTTGTTTGAGAAAATTCGACCTCCAACTATTACAGAAATAAAAACAAATTGCGCCGCCGTCCGCGGAAAAAACCCTGAAAATTTGCAGATTTTAAAACTTCAATATCTTAACCTTTCGAACTCTGTTTCGGACGATTTTTTTTTTTAAATTGGGTGTTTTTCTGAGAGGAACTCAGATATACAACCTACTTCTGCAAATTTTTCACATAAATATATCGAGAAAAAAATCTGCAAAAATAAAAAATATTTGCCCACACTGTCTGCCCAAGGAAAGTGCTCTGATACCACTTGTTAAGAAACCAATATTGAATACAAAAACACCACAATAGATATACAAGAACAATATGCAAAATATCATTTATTACCATCAAACCCTTGAGGTAGGACAACACCATACAATGGATCCTATTATGGAAGGGATTCTCTCCTCTTCACTTGCCTCTTCGAGGGAGCATCCTCCTATTGAACTACCACTCCAAATACAATACTTCTCTTCATGTCTCATTGCATTGCTTGAATCCCTTTATATAGTACTACCATCACCTAAGAACATATTAGAGGAGGAATCTTCTAGAAGTAGAACCTTCTAAGAAGTCCTCTTACATTTATTATATCTAATTACCCATTTATTATATCTAACTACCATAGTGTGCCTTATTTAATAATATAGTGGACCTAGTCCACCTTACATTGAATGACCTCCACTATTATCACTATGGGCCCTCTGGGGCCCCCCACTACCTCTCTAGCTACCTTACATAAATAGATGTGCTTATGTGCGAGAGGTGAGGATACAACCAAATCACCCCTTGCTCGTTGGTATAGAAATCACGTGTAGTATGAGGTAAGACAGACTAAGAAATCCTTTTGAGATGTGAGTTCATCATTTTAACAACTAGAAAATATGAACCTCTCATAAGTTAACAACGATGATAATCATCTGCCTATATTTACTATAAGCCCTCCAGAATGAGTTGTCTAAATAGAAAGAATATTTAATGTCCCTCGGGAAAAATAAATTATTTTGCTAAAATTGGGTACATTACATTGTTCATATGAGAAAACCTTTCATTAAAGTGTTGATGTAAATGTGAGACCGTGTCTCTCTTACTTTTTAATATTTAGAGTGGATTTATTCATTATTCCATTTGTTCAAGTGATTCTTTCTTTCTACGTATTCTAACCCATTGTTACACTAATTTTCTTAGTCCTTTCATACACATGATTATGTTGAATTTTGATAACCTGTAACATAATTTAACATCCCTCTCTTGCACGCACTGAGAGAACTTATTCTCTGAGGACACTTGCTTGCAAGTGATCCAGATTGTTATATTTTGGTCTTTTGATTATGATTATGAGATATTATGGATTGATGATATGTTAATTAGTTGTATTGATAGGCATGTACTATTGAGCGGGTTCTCCTAAGTGTGCAGGACTTTGGACATTAAGGATGCTGAAGCATCGATGAAACCCCTTGGACTCCAGATCGAGTTAGGGAGTGGACTGTTGGGTTTGAATGTTATTGATGTGACATATGTACATCTGATTAGATGTTATGATGATTGATTATTATTACTGACATGATTCATTGATGATGCAAGTTGACCATAACTTGTCGACCAGACTCACATGTGGAGTAGAGGGGTCACACACGACAACGAGAGACTTTGAGGGAGAGGTGTGGAAATCATCCCTACCACAACCTACTAGCACTCCCGTCATGGCTCGAACTATAGGTTAACAATTACCTATTTGAGAAGACCCACGATGCCATAAGGAAAAATTGTGACAGTCGCTCACGATGATTCTAAGGAGCGCGCAATAAGTCAAGGGTCTTATTCCATAGAGGCCCTTAGTCTCCCACAAGAGCACCTAGGGGAGGATTGACTCCAGGGGTTTTTTATGTCTGCCAAGTCAGCCAAGAGATGAACGGCACCCTTGCAGTACGTAGTGCGTCCTGAAAGGCATGTCGTGCAACGAAATGGAAGAAGCGAGTAGCACCCTTAGAGCACGTAGTGCGTCCTAAAGGGAACGTCACACAAGGAAAATGGAAGAAGGTGAGTGGAACCCTTGGAGAACCTAGTGCATCCTGAATGGCACATCGCGATTTCAACAGGTAAGTGAATAAACCTAGTCGGCCTTAAAATGAATGACGTGATAAGTAAGATTTAAAAAAAAAATCCCTAATAAAAAATGTCGTCGAGCCTAGTGAAACTAAAATTTAGGTCTAAGTAATACATGTGGTCAAAAAATAATAATCATAATCAAACTTGTAACAAGAAGGGGGTAAGAAATTCAATTAAATTATTAAAATCAAATTACAATGGGGGATTAAAATTTTAAAATGGAAATGATTGCTTTTTCTACATATGCTAATTGAAATTTATTAATTAAAAAGAAAAAGGGGTAAAAGGTGGTTTTTCTACACTTGCTAATTTGAGTTTTAGTTAAAAAGGGAAAAGAGAGAAACTTAAAAGAATAGGAAACTAAGGAAAAAAGGGGAAACATAAAGAAAAATGGGAACATAAGGAAAAAGCCGAATGTCTGACATAGTAAGGAATCTTTCCTTTAAGAACTTTCTAATTATGAACTCAACTGAGAATTTATTAAAAGCATAATTCATTCCCAAATTATGCCAACTGGCAAATTCTCAAATTTGGGAATTTGGGAATTTGGGAATTATGGGAATTTGGGAATTTAAAATTATGCGTAATGTTATGCTACTAAATTTTTGTCTTGACTGACTTATCTTGTGGGAGTTGGGATACCCAGCTCAGGTGACAAGTGGTAGCTCGACCTTGCAAGGTGAGTTGGGTGCTAGTTGTTCTCTCGTATAATGTCTATTGCCCCTTTGCAGCTCGGGGGGCTTAGGGGGAATAAGAGTACCCCTAGCATTGGCTGGGAGGTATCGGTGAGGTCACATTGGTCGGCAAATAGGAGATGGATGGAGCGTGCATGGGACAACGACTTGGAGTTGTCGCATTGGGCTACAGTACACATGCATTTATTTTTTAATGGTAGATTAATGTTTTTCTTGTGCTTTCATTACTGTACCTCCATTGTGTAAGGAAATGTGTTTTACTGAGTGTTTTATTCAAGGAACTTAAAGTCATCCTAGTCTCACGCTCCCTGCATTATGAATTGATTTACTTGGCAAACCAAACCCTGATTTATTTAGTTGTTATGTTTTTTTTTTTATTGATTATTATGAAGAATTTGTATTTTTCCCTTATCCTTTCAGTCATCAGTCCATGCCTGAGCAGTTGGTTAGTAGCTGAATCAATGATTGTTACTTTGGTGTTTAAAGACCTATAGATTCTAGTGCCCTACTTTTTTGTGCATGGATGATGAGCGAAGGATAAGTTTTATCCAACTATCTATCCCTTACTTAAATCTAGGTTTGATTGATTCGTGACTGAATGATTAGTCTTTGTGCCTTCTTGCGAAAGAGTATCTCCACATTTTGATTGACTACATCTCTGATTTTCTCTTTGTTTTTAATTACTTAAACTCTGATGAACCTATGAGTCTTGTATGTCAATTCTCTGCGTCTTTTGGTGATTGATTACATTTTCATTTCCTTGTGGTTGATTTCTTCTGTGTTTCACTTGAATGATTATCTCTATGCTTTTATCTTGGTCTTTTTATTTACCTATGTGTTTTTGTCTCTACACCTTAACAAACTGATCTCTGTGTCCAATTTACACCTGTGGTCAACTCATCTAAGCATTCCAATCAAATCAATTTCACTAAATCTTTGCGTTTAAACAACTTACCTCTACTCGTATGATTTTTATGATGGTACTTAATAGTTTATCGATGCAATTCTGATGTGGGCATCGAATCCTTGCCTTTCTTATTTTATTCAAAATATAGCCTAAACACCATCATGTTTGGTCATTATTCACTGGTAGAGTAATTATTTATCTAGAAAAAGAATTAAGTTCAGGGGAAATATTATGGTTCACGTTTTTGGGACTCACGACGACATGCTCTTGATGAGTTAATGGCTCATTATTTCCTGTCACTGCATTCATCTCCCTTGCTATGCTCTCACTCCACTTGTTAGTCTTGTTGTTGACGTTGTTATGATGCAATAATGTTATTGTTGGGTCTAAGTCTTGAAATTACCGTTATATTCTAAACTCAAATTTATGTCGGTCCTCTAGGTTTCCTATTTCCTTCATCCCATTTTGTTCGTTTTCGAATAAATTGAATCTTTACCCTTGAATAAATGGATGTGGCCTTTGGCCCACCTCCCGCAAGTTTTATTGCTATACATAAATTGATTAGTTCGCCTTTGTAATTGTCAACAACAATTTACCTTGGCAATGTTTTATATATTGATAATATCTGCACTTTGATGGATCATCCCTACCTTTTAGTTGTGTTTGTTTTCATAGCTGTGGTTTTATGAACCACATTTTTCACAGCTCCTTATTGAACCATGAATTACCTGTGTTTTCAACGAATCCCGATTTACCAGTGGTTTTTTTTGTGGTTATTATTGCGTTTTCATGGTTTTGTAACGACCCCCGTCATTACAACTATAAGTGAAGCAAAAGGTGCAATTTTTATTTTTATTTTTTTTTGTAAAACAAGATGACAACAATGATTACTTCTAAGCCACACATCTGACGGTGAGCAACCCCCTGCAAAACAGACAACAAACCACTATGACTCCATGCACTGGCACAAGAGCAACTGGGTGAAACATGCATAAAACAACAAGGAGAAATGATTACATGCCCGACACAACATGAGCATGCCTACCAACTAAGGGACAACACCCCCATCCTGACACAATGGCCTCGACGACTAGTTAACTAGAATATCGGTGGCACACAACGAATGCATTAAGGTGTTGCAACCCAAGTGCCAGCAATGAACTTATAAGATCAACAAAACCCACAACAGGAAGTACAGATCCTAGCCAAGTTATCAATCGCCTCTATCCAATAGGGCATGCAATGATCCCCTTGTCAAGATTCATGCCGTCCCCAGGCGATAGGCATGACGATAACCCTGGCACTACATAACCTATCTAGACCAAGGACTCTAGCTGAAACCAATTCGCTAGGAGTCAAGCTACTGACAAGAGGTCTACCCCCACACCCTAAGAAATAGGTCGACAAGAAGCAAGGTGACGTCAATCAAGGAAAAGTGCAAGATAATACATGACTTCATCAATAACCCAACCATTAATCAAGTCTAAATTTCAATAATTACCATCTATTTAACATTAATTACAATCTAAATTAGTAAGTCTAAATTACAAATTAGTCATTAAGTTACAATCAAATTTAACATTTAATACAATCAAATTTAGCAAGTCTTAATTACAATTTGTCAATAATTACAATCTAACTTGACAAATCTAATTTAATCAATACTAAAACTATAAACTATAATTACAATCTACTTTGACAGTCTAGTTTGATTAATATTAAAACTAAATGACAAGTCTGGTCTAATTTAAATTAAAGGTTGTCTAGTCAATTTAAAGGCTATCTATTCCAAGTTGGCTGTTAATTTTGGTTGTCACAATCATTGTCTGTTAAAGGACTTAAAGGAATTAAAGATGCCTATTCAAATGAAGAGGTTGTCTATAAAAATGCTAATAAATTTGTTGTGTAATAGCACCATCCCTTTATACCTTCTAGCTATTAAGTTGCTAATACATGTGTTGTGTAATAACGCTATCCCTTTACACCTTCCAGCTATTAAATTGATAATAAATTTGTTGTGTAATAATGCCATCCCTTTACACCTACCAGCTATTAAATTGTTAATAAATGTGCACACAGTCAGCTATTAAAGGTACACGCACTTGCCATTAAAATGTAAATTGTTGGGAATTAAATCCCATCATACAATTAAGTTTCACTGCCCCTAACGCAATCATACAATTATGCTTACTATAATTAAATAATTCGCTGCAACATTAATAAATTGCCATGCAAGAATTACTGACAATGCTAAGTACATACATTGTTGTTTAATTATAAATCAAAGGGAAAGTTACACTCAAAACTACAGTGAATTCCATCATAACTTGCTATAAGAGTTCGTTGTGTATAAGCTATAAGAGTTTTCTATATAAAACATAGAAAATGTAGGTACAAGAAACCCTGAAAATGCAAGTAAATGATGGAATCACTGTAAAATGAGATTCAACAATGTAATTTAGGGGTTCCAATTTTGTAAATTGATAGTTTCATGGATTAAGGAGGTATCCTTGTTATAAATGAAATCGATTTCACCACATTTGTTTGTGTGTATGAGGAGACATCCAACTGTAATATGTTTTGAACCGTGTGAGTAGCTAGGTTGTTCATTTAGGGGTTATGACTACCTAAAATGGGGTTATATTCACCTACTAACATACTACTATTGATATCCTTATGGACTATCGTAGCCACTGCAATGCATTTCAAATAAATCAATTAATTTGGAGTGTGCAGCCATAGGCACTACATCATGAGACATTTATTAACTAGATACAATTAGTATATCCATTGTATCATGAGACATGTATTAACCAGATATAATTATTATTCATATTATTATGATATTCTTATGGATTGTTGTTGATATCTTTATGAATTGTCCCAACCACTGCAATGCACTTCATATGTAATAAAATTTTGCAGAGAAAGAAACACCAGCCAGGTGTAAGAAAAACGCAGGGCATAAGTTCGCCCTTTAAATCGATTAAAAGCAAAGGAAAATCAAAATCAAATAGTTGAAAAAAAAATGCATTTCTAAAGCTTAGAGGGTAAATAAAATGCAGTCCAAGTAGAGGGGAAAATTTCTAGGTAAACAATTGGAAAAATCATCGTCCTAACAAGTGGAAAAATCACAGTCTTAACAAGAAATGATTGCAGTCTTGACATAGGCAAAATCACAGTCTTAACAAGAAATGATTGTTGTCTTGAAAATGGAAAAATCGTGGTCTTAACAAGTGGCAAAATCAAAGTCTTAACAAGCAACGATTGCAGTCTTGACAATGGAAAATCGCCAAGTAACAATATATCCAGCAATGAAAACGCATTCAATATAAAAAAATGTAGAGAAATATATCCAGCAATGTAAACACATTCAATATACGAAATCACAAAGCAATATATCTATCAATAGAAATGCATTCAATATATAAAAACGCAGAGTTAAAAATTATGGTTGAGGGTGTTGAAATGCAGAGAATACTAAGCACAGTTTTCAGATGCCAAAAATGATTAAGACACAGAGGTGATATAACATGCAGAGACCAAATCGAGGTGGAGATCAAACATAGAGATAATAAGGGGTAAACAAGTGGGAAAACACATCCTTCACTCATCATCTACACACAGAAAAGCAAGGCATTAGAATCTATAGGTCGTTATGCATCGAAGTGATGACCGTTGATTTGGCTCCCGGCCGACTGTTCAGGCATGGAATGACAAACTATGGATGAGGACGAATTAAAAATCACAACTCTTCACAACAATCAACAAAACCAAAGGACCATCACAACATGCGAGGATCAAATTCCAAGGGAATCAAGTCAAGCAGCGAGCTTAAGGCTATGGGGAGATTTAAGTTCTCGGTTGAAATGTTGAGTCAAACATTTTCTTTACCCAATTAAAAATAAAAAAATGAAAGCGTAAGATATAATAATAATCTACCATGTAGAATCAAGTAAGCGTACCATAGCCCAAGTTGTTCTCTCTGAGTCGTTATCCTGCGCGCTCCATGCAACTCCCTCTTGTTGACCGATGAGACTTCATTGGTACCTCCTAGTCAATGCACACTAAACCAGAGAAAAACTAGCTCCCATATCGTCTCGCAAGGCCGAGCTACCAGTCCTCACCGAGATGGGTATCCCAACTGCCACAAGCTAAGTCAGTCAAGTCTAAAATTATGTAGCCTAACGTTACACATAACAAAATAAATCCATCATCCTCCTCCTGCCTCCTTTATATAGAGTTTCTAAGTCATTTACTTTCCCAAATTTCCATTTAATTTATTGTTCAATAATTTAATTCATAAAAATCCTCTCCATACATGTGTCACCCATCCCCTTCATTGCACCATAAATTTATTTATTTAATTAATTAATTACTCCTATTTCCCTCACCCACCTAAAAGCATTCCTAGAATTGCTCCTAGGTGTCCCCATATTCCCTCACACAATTTAGTGACTTAGCACCTTACTAATTTACTACTTGAGCTCAATTTAGAAAGTTCTTAAAGGCAAGATTCATTGCCAAGTTAGTCATTCTGTTTTTTCCTTATGTTTCCCTTTTCTCTTATGTTTCCCCCTTTTCCCTTAGTTTCCTAATCCTTTTAAATTTCCCTCTTTCCCTTTTCATTTAAAACTCAAATTGGAAAGTGTAGAAATTTACTGTTTTCCCCCTTTTTTTTAATTAATAAATTTTTAATTAGCATATGTATCAAAACAATTATTTCCCCCCCTTTTTTTTTAATTTTACCCTCAAATGTTTTTATAAATTAATTG
>ML785348.1:713076-727186 GCA_009831015.1 Picea engelmannii | reverse complement strand
AAATCGTATTAAATAATTCTTATCACATTATTCATTCTAAGGCCATCTAGGTTTATTCTCTTATTAGTTAACAACGCGACGTTCCCTTCAGGACGCACTAGATGCTCCAAGGGTGCCACTCGCCTCAATATGTTTCCCTTTTATGACGTGTCCTTTAGGATGCACTATGTCCTCCAAGGGTTCCACTCGCCTCTTGACTGACTTGGTAGACATAAAAAACCCTTGGGGTCAATACTTCTTTAGGTCATCTTGTGGGAGGCTAAGGGCCTCTAAGGAATAAGGCCCCTACCTTATTGCGTGCCCTTTAGAATCATCGTGTGCGACTATCTCAGTCGACCCTCATGACATCGTGGGTCTTCTCAAACTAGGTAATCATTAACCTACAATTCAAGCCACAACGAGAGTGCTAGTAGGTTGTGGCAAGGTTGTTTTTCACACCTCTCCCTCAATGTCTCTGGTTATCGTGCATGACCCCTCTACTCCACATGTGAGTCTAGTTGAAAAGATATCGTCATCTTACATCATTAGTGAATCATGTCAGATATAATATCCATAATCATGTCATCTAATCATATGCACAAATTTCATATATACAACAATCAAACCCCAATAGTCCACTCTCTGACTCGATCCAGAGTCCAAGGAGTTTCATCGATACCTCTACATCCTAGAGGTCCAAAATCCTAAACACTAAGGAAAAATGAGTCAATATCACTTGTCTATGTCAATACAACAAAATAACATGTCATCAATTCATAATGCTTGATAATCATAATCAAATGCACAATAGTATAATAATCTGGATCACTTGCAAGCAAGTGTCCTCAAAGAATAAGTTTGCTTAGTGCGCGCAAGAGCAAGATGTTACAAGTTAGGTATTAAATGGATGGGCATTGGCCTAGATTGATGGTGAATAATTAATGGATAACGTTTTTCATATGAACAAAACAAACCTATGGTTGAGTGTGACTATGACTTTGTTGGTTGCTGCATATAGATTCTGACAACGAAATTAATAATAAACATGTGTTTAATTGCAATAGAAATGAAATATGTGTGTACATAGATGTTGGACAGTGAATGGTATAGTCATCAATTTAATTAGATTATTTATTAGAAAACCCATATAATTGTTCCATCTTTTTTAGACAGCCAATTGTATTGCTTGGAGGACAGTGAATTTATATTGTCTCAGACAACGAAATTATATTGTTCCATACTGCGAATTTATATTGTTCAGACTAGGAATTTATATTGTTTCAGAAAACTATTATAGCATGATATCCCTACTACTACTTAAGACTTAATACAACAAATCTTATTGTTTCAGTTTTAATGGATAGAAATATATTTTAGACAACAATTAATATATTTAGTAGACAACTATTGACAGCTATTTTGTAGGTTTTGTATAAGCAAATTAAAGAATAAGTATTGTCTAGTGTTTTTGTATGTGAATGTCAGTGTATTGAATTTCCATCGAATGCATTTAACATGTTGTATTTAATTTCCACTGAATGTTTTTATCAAAATGAATGTATTTAACACAACATTTTTAACATAGTCTTGACCAAATATATATGCTAGTTACCTTAAGATTTGTGATTATCACAATATTCATTAATATTAATTTATGCCATATCCAGCTTGACTTTGGAATAAACATCTTGCCAGCGATGTCACTGTATTTTTAATTGGATACTATGTCATGGAAGAAGACACATTATAATACATCAAATTATGGATTGGTGTGTCACCTTGACCTTACTGCCTTATGCATATTGCATATGTGCATCTCTATTGCAATGCTAGAGAAGTGGCTTGGTGTACGTTCCAAAAACTTTTCTAAGTGTTTATAATGATAAACATATTTGATTTATTTATAGTTATAGTAAAGAGGAATCTTGATGTATTTGTGATTACATTGATGAGGCATCTTTGTTTTTTATTTTTGTTAGGATGGGGAATGGTTGGAAGTTGACTTTTTTCTTATTCAAACTGTAGGAACTCGTTTAAGTTTCCAAGATTCATTGTTCACAATGCAAGGAATTTAACGTGTCATATGATTTGATTATAGTCGTCAGTTTTCCTTTTGTCTTGTTGACTTTTCGATCGGGGGCTTGGGAATTTTGTCATGTGGTTGACAGTTAGTTCGGTCTCCTAGTGCATTGAATTTTTCTTGGGTTATCGGTCTAGTTATGTTGTTGCGCCATGGATTTTGTCACGCCTATATCATTGTGATGGCATGATTCCTTATGAGGGGATCATCGTGTGCCCTAATGGATAGGGTGAATGATAGCCTGGTCAGATTCTATGCTTCCCATTGTGGGAATTTGTTTGTTGTAGTTGATGTTGGTGCTTGGGTTGTAACGCCTTCAGGCATTTGATTTTTTACGCCATAGAGGTTTCTAGTGACTGGTTATTGAGGTCGTTATGTTGGGATTGTTGATGTTGTCCTTTAGCTTGTAGGCATTGTTGTGTTTGTGTCAAGCGGGTAGTCGTTTCTATATGTCTTTGATTTTCGCATGTTTCATCTAGTTGCCTAATATGATAGTGTCTGAGTCTTTTTTTGTTGTAGCTCAATCCGCGTGTGCTTTGTTGTCTTCAAGTTGCATTATTTAATTGTTGTCGTTGTTGTCATCCTTCTTTAAAAAAAAAAATTACTATTATGTTAACTCACATCTAGTCATAATGAGCGGGATCGCTACACATAAAAGGAAGCATTTAAATTAATACATATTAGGAAATTATTTAAGAGTTTGATTCTTAATTTAATGCATTGTAAGAAGGAGAATATACAAAACATTAGTTCAAAAATAACAACTTTGCCACTTTTTTCCATCAGCTTAGTGCAAACACCTTTGAGCATTGGTCAGACCACCAAAATCTGTCAAGCCAAGTCTTGAACCAAACCAAAAAAAATATATTCTTACATTAGTATTGGTGATTAACATATTAACAACCAAGCAATTGTATTTCAACATTGAGATAGTAAAGATAGAGACTCTCATCATTTTAATTTCATAGAGATCTCTATTGGTGAAATGGAAACACCACAAGCCTACCATTCAAAGACCATTAAAACCTTTCATTGAGATGTTGATGTAAATGTGAGACCATGTCTCTCTTACTTTGTAATATGTATAGTGGCTTTCTTCATTCTTCCATTTGTTCAAGTGATTCTTTCTTTCTATGTCTTCTAACCCATTGTTACACTAATTTTCTTACTTCTTTCATACACATGATTATGTCAAATTTTGATAACCTATAACATAAAAGGAATCATTTAAATTAATACATAGTAGGAAAGTATTTAAGAGTTTGATGTTTAATTTAATGCATTGTAAGAAGTAGAATATACGAAACATTAGTTCAAAACTAATAACTTTGCCACTTTTTTCCATCATCTTAGTGCAGACAACTTTGAGCATCGGTCAGACCACCACAATATATCAAGTCAAGTCTTGAACCAAACCAAACCAAACCAAATCTATTCTTACATTATTATTGGTGATTAATATATTAACAACAAAGCAATTTTATTTCAACATTGACATAGTAAATATAGAATCTCATCATTTTAATTTAATAGAGATCTATATTGGTGAAATGGAAACGCCAGAAGCCTACCATTAAAACCTTTCATTGAGATGTTGATGTAAATGTGAGACCATGTCTCTCTTACTTTGTAATATTTATAGTGAATTTCTTCATTCTTCCATTTGTTCAAGTCATTCATTCTTTCTATGTATTCTAACCCATTGTTACACTAATTTTCTTAGTTCTTTCGTACACATGATTATGTTGAATTTTGATAACCTATAACATAAAATGAATCATTTAAATTAATACATAGTAGGAAAGTATTTAAGAGATTGATTCTTAATTTGATGCATTGTAAGAAGGAGAATATACAAAACATTAGTTCAAAACTAATAATTTAGCCATTTTTTTTCCATCAACTTAGTCCAGACACATTTGAGCATTGGTCAAACCACCAAAATCTATCAAGCCAAGTCTTGAACCAAACTAAACAAATCTATTCTTACATTAGTATTGGTGATTAACAGATTAACAACAAACCAATTTTATTTCAACATTGACATGGTAAAGAGAGAGAATCTCATCATTTTAATTTCGTAGAGATCTCTATTGGCAAAATGGAAATGCCACAAGCCTACCATTCAAGAACCATTAAAACCTTTCATTGAGATGTTGATGTAGATGTGAGACCATGTCTCTCTTACTTTGTAATATTTATAGTGGCTTTCATCATTCTTCCATTTTTTCAAGTGATTATATCTTTCTATGTCTTCTAACCCATTGTTACACTAATTTTCTTAGTTCTTTCATACACATGATTATATTGAACTTTGATAACCTATAACATAAAAGGAATAATTTAAATTAATACATAGTAGGAAATTATTTAAGAGTTTGTTGCTTAATTTAATGCATTGTAAGAAGGATAATATACAAAACATTAGTTCAAAACTAACAACTTTGCCACTTTTTTTCCCATCAACTTAGTGCAGAAACCTTTGAGCATTGGTCAAACCACCACAATCTATCAAGCCAAATCTTGACCCAAACTAAAAAAAATCTATTCTTACATTAGTATTGGTGATTAACATATTAAAGAAATTTTATTTTAACATTGACATAGCAAAGAGAGAAACTCTCATCATTTTAATTTCATAGAGATGTCTATTGCTGAAATGGAAACGCCACAAGCCTAGCATTTATGGAAAATAAATTGTTGTGCAATGAAGAAATGGAGAAGTTAGAATATGAAAAACCATATTTCCAAATCAAACAAAATTTAAATTACAAGTGAAAAAATATAATTTTTATTTCACATTTTCTTGAATAAATTGATATTTTGAGAAACTAACATAAATTAACAGTATCATATAAACAATATAAGAGAAATCAAATATGATACAATAAATTGATATTTGTAATTCCAAATATATATATATATATATATATATATATATATATATATATATATATATATATTCAAACTTTGAATAGTTACACAACCAAATACATATGTTCCACATTGATGAAAACAAAAACTAAGATATTTAACTCCAAAATTTTGTACTCTAAGCCATCATTTTAAGAGACATCACTATATACCTGCAATTCAAACTGGCAAAAAAAAACAGAATTCAGAAATTAAAAAAATTACAATTCAAACATGCAAAATAAAACAGAATTCAAAAATTAAAAATTTACAATAAAATTTATGTACAAATTTAAAATAAAATGTACACATGTACCATTTTAAATTTAGATAAATAAAACAAGTTGTGATTAGAGAAAAATTGACATACATACCAAAAGAGTTAAGTCTCATCCTTCAACATACTCCTTTCCACCAAATATAATGTAAACATATTTTCCACCAAATATAATTTAGACTCTAACAATAAAAAACAATAATAATAAAAAAAAATCACATATTAACATATTCACTTTAACTAAATATTAAATAAACAATAAGAAATAATAACATACCCAACCACAATGTAAAAGATTTAAGACTTTCCCTCCCAAAGTTCCAAAACTTCCAAGTAGTTACTCTCCACATTAAGCATGCATGATTTAAACAATTTGTAAAATTTTATCTAAAATCTTGAAAACATTTAAAGAGAAAAATTGTGTTCTTGGTAAAAGAAAAATTGTTCCGAGTTAGATAATAATATGAAAATAAATTTAGAATTATGTATGAAAAAAGTTCACAAAACTCCATATTAAATCATTCTTCCAATGATATACTTGTCTCCTTGTGGATAAAGTCTCAAATCCTTCAAGTGAAATTCTCATCCCAGGTGATCTTATTTGATATTATTTACTCAACAGTAAAGTACTAATCTCCTCAGCAGTAAAATACTTCTCCCCCTTCTGCAGTGGTGATATAATCAAATTACATAATTCCCTTTCAAAATAAAGGACTCATAAATCTCCATATTAAGTCATTCTTCCAATAAATTACTTATATCTATGAAATTTCACAAATATCCATTTTAAAAACCATTCTTCTGGAAAATACTTGTCTCATCTTTTTGCGGTAGAACAAATGTTCTCATATAATATTTCATGTACATGAAGAAAACACAAATATGCACATATATTAAGTCATTCTTCAAAAACCATTTAAATATTTCATCTTTGGGATGTATTCATATTACATATAATCAAATTCTCTTTGGAACTATCTGTGAGCTATCTCACATATACAATATGTGTGAACTAGCTCACATATACATATGCATAGCTTATTTGTAAATCTACTTGAATGTTGGTTTCTGTGGTTAGTAACCAATCTAGTTAAGAATTTGACAATACCCTCACAAGAAGGAATTCACTTCGTTGTATGTAGAAGACACAAATAACCATACTACGTCATTCTTGGACAAGAAGGCAAGGAATGCAATCGAAGAAAATTTAGAAACTTCCCCTTTTCTGGTGTGGGATAGAGTCTATTCTCAAATAATCAAATGTTCAAGTTCAAAATTAGATCTTCATCATGATCTAAACCTAAATAAGTTTGAATGTACCATTTAAGACAACGATAATCTTATATAGGGGTTCTATATATTTCAAAATAATTGATCAAATCGTTGAATAGGAAAGGATAAACTAAAAATTTGAGAAAACAAAAATTTGATAAAAGTAAAAAATATAAGCTTATTCAACATAAGATTGAAAACTTTTATATAAAACCCCAACATAAAAGAAAATTAAAAATCACTAATGTGCAATGAACATACATTTATGAATCATCATGAATGGACGCATCCTTCCCAGGTATTGGTGCTTCCTCCACTTCCTCCTCAATCTCAATCTGCCTCCCAAGCACACTCTGAGGTACTCTCTTCTCTACATTACCCTATATAACACATTTCAAATTTGAAAATTTGAAAATTAAATTTAAATGATTTTAACACATTAAATTTAAATGATTCTAACACAATAAATTTAAATGATTTTAACACATGCAATTGTACCTGTGAACTCCCACCCTCTTCAAACCCTCCCAATGAGAATTGAGACAACCATTCTCAAGTAGTAGGAGATGGAATAGGGATATGTGAACAACACAACTAAGAACTATATCTATGATTCAATGTGTTCACATTTATACAAAATTATAAATGTTTTTGATCTTATTCAAAAGATTGGAGATTGGACAACTAAAGTTCTCATCTGTGGATATTAGAAAACACATACCTGATTCAACCCATCCAGATTTAAACCTGTGGAATAAAGTCCCCTATTTACTGGAGATTCATTTAATATATCTCCAAACTGCAATTAATGAAAATAACAACTCAATTATTTCTATAGATACAATCATATGTATCTAAATCTATAATTAGAAGTAAACCATCCTAAAATGCTTCAAATATTTACTAACTATAACACATACCAATCTGGTGTTTGGGTCATCATTCTGAATGACCTTCTTCCAACCATGGTGCATATCTCCTGCCCTCAGGCCGCGATCCATGCAGGATCTTCTCTAAACCACGACAAGGGTTAACTGAACTCCTTGTTTAAACCCGCAAAGGATTTCAGGTCTCGTGATTTGGGCACTTCGAATACAATTCCACAACCCTTGACAATAGCCTAAATGTGAAATTGTGAATGAGCTTAAGGTGTAAGCCCCCTCTTCATCCCCTTTTCCAATATGACCACAACCAAGCCTTAACACAAGCACCTTTCACAACTCGCGACTTCAGGAGTTGGAGCGCAAAACTCTTGTGCTCTTCCCTTGTGAATCCCCAAAACATGATATGTCAACGAAGGTTGACTCCACCCAAAGCGACAGGCGCATGCCACCTATCACCTCTATTTACTCTGCTTACAGAGTGGGTCCTTGCCAACTATTTGCATGAGTCTTCGACTTTCACAACTTGAGAGAACAACAAACTGTCGTTCCTCTCCCTCTAAAAATCACTGACTCTGAAATCCTACCTTCGACGATATCGATGGTTGTGTGCCTCACTCGATTCAACATCCCTCATTATATCAGGATTTTTCCAATTGAAAATCTACAACACTCGACCCAAACCATTAGTCACTCCATTCCCCGAACTCTGATACACGAATTCACATACAAGATCAACGGTCTTCGTTGATCGAGATCTAGCAGTCACCACTCCTCCTGAGCTTATGGGTGTTGAAAGACACTAAGTCTTAATCTCTCTGCCAGTTTATCAAATCCAATGGTCCACAGAACTTCGGAACTTCTCCTTGAAGCGATTCCACCATCCATTTTCAACTCCACGAGGACTTCTTTCCAAATGACGTGGAGTCCTCCCTATTGAACTTAACTCCCGCAAGATGATTTTGACCTCCGTCTCCTTTTGAACACTTCAAAGGTTCTATCCCTTCTGAGATTTCTCTTGTGAATCCAAGGCTTCAAAAAGGGTCTCTGAGTGCACTCCTTGTAGAAAATTTCAAATAACCTCTGGTTATTTGGACCTTCTAACTCTGTGCACTCTTTGTAGTAGCAGTCCTTCAGACTTATTCACTCAACTTCCACACACCTTGCACAACTCTATGCCTTGCTAGAACTTACAATTTGAATCTCCTCTGAGAGTTCTGAGATGAATTTCAGAATCTGGTCAATGCACTCCTTGCGAACCCTCCACTTCACTCTTTGTGGGAGTTCTTAGAAAGAGAAACAACCGAAACTCATTCTCCTCTTTGTCCAGAATTCAAATATTCAAAATAGAATTCTAGAGCCTGCACACACACATAGCATTGAAATAAAATGCATACAGAGAATGCAAACAAACCTATAACATACCATTTAACAGGTCGTTCCAACAACCATAACAAACACATAGATTTGGAATCAAATATTTCTTCTATTAATTCCAGTGCTCTTGTACATGTTAAATAACAATAGCTAGAATGCATAAAATTATTTGTTCTCCTCTGTAGCTCTATAGCTTAAAAAATTATGAATAATAATAAGTTATTTTCAAGATATAAGGTGAGGGTGTCTATCATTCGTTTTCCCTCCTAAGATCCTAAACTATCTAATCTATTAAATTAAATCTACCTACTTGCATTAAACAGACTTAAATTCCTATTACATCCGCAGATAGGAACATACGCTACAAAATCAGTTTGGATCTTCAAGATATAAATGTGACTGCACTTTCCTCCTGCCCATTACATAAATGTTTCAGACTTTGAAATTCACAAAGTTTCCACAAAAACGTATTTAATTGCATTTGCGCGTCTAGCTGTCTCGGTTTTAGGCACACACTTAGGCTTTATACAACATGACAAAATATAGACAAGAACAACAACATGAAGGAAAAGGCTTACTAGACTACACACAATGTATTCACACCAATGGTACATATTTATAGTACAATGGGTGATTCCACCTCATAGAGATATTTTCTCTAGATACTAAAATTATGCATGATTACTAGGCTAGGAAATCTTAACTAAATCATTAGTCATCACTTGAGGATATATTACTAATATCCTAAATGAATAATACAAATATAGGTGACAATTTAGACTTAGTGATTGGTAACAGTAAGCCATAGGCTAACAATCCCCCCCCTTCAATCACAAGTCCAATCAATAATACCATCAATAAATCATAAACTGGTATCAATTCCAAGTCTTCATATTGAAACTCCTGAGTTGAGACTCAATGAAGAACTACCTAAAAAACCGCCAATCTAGATGTTGAACTTGTTCATTTGAAATGAACTGGAAGAGAGCTGAGATATGGAAGTGAACATCTGCAATATCTAAACATTCCATGATTTCTTAACAATTTGATCATTTTGACAAGTATTTTAGCTAGAAGAATCTGATGTCTTCTGCTAATTGGTGAACATGTAGTATCACTACTCTACTATTAGTGTATCATTGAAAGAAATCTTTGAATATGTGGTTTGGGATGACCACTAACCAATTGATACCATGTATCTGATGGTTTTTGGATAACCACTAACCAATCTTGACACTTTTAGGTGTTCAACAACATCCCAATGTATAATGTGTATGATTCAATTGCAAGTCATTGAACCATAACCCTGTCAAAGTCTTCCATCTCTGGAAACACTATGTAATCATGTGAGCTAGGATACATGCAATTTGTTCACTTAATGTAAACTTCAATCTGATGAGAGCGAACCAAGATAGGTGAATCAAATTCTAGTTTGACACATCCCTGAAAATGCTTGTCAACTCAATCAAATGCCAAGTTGTAATGCAAAAGGATCCTCTTGTCCTCTGCTAGGTCAAATGACCATTTATGTGAACCAAACATCCACATTATTGCTCTCAAAATCAAAATTCACATACAATTTATGTATGATTCAACTTAAACTTATTGAACCATAATTCTGCTAAAGTCTATCATCTACAAACCGTAGTTGACCATTTGACAAATTTCATGCCCATCTGACATACTTGATGTTTTTTGTTGTCGAAACTTTCTGCCTAACAACCATCTTCAATTCCATCATCAATTCCCCCCTTTGTCAGTTGAAAGGAGAGACCAAAAGTGGTTTCATAAACCATTGTCACTGGAATTTTTAACTCGCCCCCTTTGAGGTGCATGAGAGTTACATCATTGTACTCCCCCCTTCTAGGCTCAAGAGAGTACCATACTTGTTCCATTTGAGTACAACACAAAGTGGGCATGCAAAAAAACCACATGTTATCTCATCCCATGAGAGTCATGCTTGAAAGCTATGCCATAAGGGGACCACTCATGTGAGGTAAAAAAATGTTATGTGCTACAAGATTGGTCTTTACTCGAGATTTAATTCTTAGGTAAGACTTATATAATCTATTGGTTGTTGATGACCACTGCTAAGGATCAATCCACTCATAGTGAAATTTCAATCTTGCAGGTTTCTTCAGTGTTGAACATTTGTCTGAAGAATGGTTATGCTTTCCACAATGCTGGCAAGGATGGAGATCAAAACACTGATTCTCCTTGTGACCAACTCGATTACAATGTTGGAACTTATCATTCTGATGTTGAACTTGAACAGGTGAAGTTGAAGCTTCTTGAAGGAATCCAGCACTATGGAACTTCATTGGTCTGGAATAATCGGGAATATGAAAGATAACTTCCTTGTCATATCTAAGTCCTGTTCTATTCTTGTTGTAGATGATTTCTTCCCAAGGTCTGATTGTAGTGTACCTTTTTGCTTACCAAGGATTTTAATGCACCATGTAACAATCTGTACACACTTACATTGGATTTACATAACACATTTAACTCAGAGTAAAACATATCATTACTACTATAATTAAACAATCCATAGCATTCCATATTAATTCGTATGCACAACGGAAAACATGATAACATTTACAGTAGAGACATGATAAAATGTGATAAAACATAGTTAGACACTTATCTTATAACAATGGTGGGATCCACCAACCAAGCGCAGGCCTTCCACGAACCACCCAGCCTTAGACCACACTGCTCATCAGCTCAGCAGTGGATCACCCCCGAGCTAGGACTAAGCTCCACCCCAAGCCAAGGAATCCTAGCTAGGCTGAGGTTACACGGAAAACAACACATAGAATCTGGAAGGATTCTCCCCAGGATGCCATCTTATGCCCACTACTACCAGACTCTCATTCCCCACATGCCTGTTCTGCCCGGGAGTATACACCTTCACAAGCACAGTCCATTAGTGCTAACCTCCCTCTCTGGGTCTCGGCAACAGGCCAGATCAGGAAGTCTTAGAGCCTGAAGCTAGTGCTGGACACTCTCTGGAAGAAACCTCTTCCAACAACATCCACCTCCCTCACCTAGAGAGAGGTCACACACAGGCTCAATTACCACCTGCATTGGAAAGCAATTCATGCACAATCCATCTCTGCATGACCACCACATTCAACCAGGAATACAGACTCAGACCTCTCAAAACAAGCTCAACCATGGAAGCTAGGTCTCACGGTGTTGATTTTTCGGAATTGCCTAAGAAGCAATTTCCGCAGGGAATTACCCAGACTCTCTCCCCCCCCCGGTAGAATGGTCATTTCCCATCCACCCTACCCAGGATAGATTCACGCTCTGGTGTCGAGAATGCATGACAGACAATCCATGCAAGGGTCAACGCAGGTTCGAACAGTTCAGAGGATGTACAAGGGTTTTTCTGCAAGAGTCAGACCCCTTCCCTTCTGGCAGTCCGTGAGTCCCATGGAGGAGGAACCCCCAACACGGATCATCTCAGCCTTTTATTGCATGGCAAGGGTTGACACTTGTCACCCATGCGACTGCATGCGTTCCTGCAATGTGCATGCCTCCCACCATTTGGAAATCACATGTCCTTCCAAAAAGGACTTAGGTTAAAACATATAATGCACATATCTTTTTGGAATAATATTAAAATGTTATTCCCAAGGCTTAAGCCCCCTAGTCTCAACACTTAGCCCCTTTTTCCACCTTCAGCCCCTAATTCCTTGCCCACTCTGTGGATGCTCAGTCCCCCTTCACTCATTCATCGTGGTCGGTCTGCACCTGGTGGTGTTTATATTTTATTAATCATTCTGCATACATACAAGTATAACAGCAGGCTCCTGGCCTTCAACACTTAGGCTCCCTGGCCTAACAAACACATAAGCCTACCATCTTATACAAAACTTGGCTCACCAGCCTATAGAACATGTTTACAATTCATTTCATATATCATGATTTGCAATGGGGCTCGGCCTTGGGGACACTACAATCCCCCTCCCCTTATTTTTGCACTGTCCTCAGTGCAACTTACACTGCCTCTGCAAGTCTTTCAAAAGTTTCAAAAATATGCGGGTACTCTGCCTGCATAACTTCTTCATGCTCCCATGTCACGTCCTCAGGACTGTACCAGGTCCATTGGACCTTTACAAGCTCTATAGCTCGATTCCGAAGCTGTTTGCTTTTCCTGTCCGATATGCACACAGGATGCACTTGCAGGACACCTTGTGGTTCCACCTTAATCATATTCCAATCGATTACATGATTAGCATCAGGTATATATATTTCTTAAGTAATGAAATATGAGACATCTTAGGTACAGTCATGGATGCAGTAATGCAACCATATATGCAATGTATATGTATGTATATACAAAAAAATTCAATAACATTAAAACTGTATACATCATACACAACATAGAATAAATAGAGAATTGTACTTATCTTTTGATTGAGAGACCTTCCACCCCATGGCAGAGCTACGACTCCATTGAGCAATGGCTTCCCAAGATAGCCATGGTCCACAATCCTTATCCACATGGTCTAGGCCAAGGTACCAAACCTTGGTAGCACTCCCACCATTCAAACCTCGACAGTACTCCAACCAACGGTCTCTCATTCCCCACATGCCTATCCAGCCGGGAGTATACACCTTCACAAGCACAGTCCATCGGTGCTACACCTCCCTTCCTTGGGCTTGGCAACAGGCCGGACGGGAAGTCTTAGAGCACCATGGCTCCAGGAGTTCCAACTACCCTCAAAGGTTTCCAAGCAGCATCTTCCCGAGATACTCTTTGTAGCCAACATCTTAACTTTTATCAACATCATCTCATCTGCATTAACCACATGCAGTTATCATGAGAGAACATACAAGAATTCAATTCATTTAGGAATTCCAATTAATTCGAAAGGAAATTCAGCTTTTATTCCCAAAACATGACATCCTATTTCATGATTCATCTTGGCTTTTGCCACATTATGAATGCAGTCATCCTTGTGATTTTTCCACGGGCACAAAACTACCTACAATTTTCCTGCAAGACTTCTTCTTGCATGCTGCCAAAAAATTGTCAATATTTTATGTACATCATAATTCAATATGTACAGCATCTTATGCAATAATCTTAGAATTTCTACACCTGGAAATTCAATCACAATTACCAAACAACTTGACCAATAGAATGACCCGTCATTCTATGCATATGCATTTCCATAGTTAACAACAGTAAGTTCATTATTTCAATTTTCTAAACATAAAATTTTATGTAGTCTCCATTCTTGTGACTACCTGGCTTGTAACTTTCCTGTTGCAGTGTTTAACAGTTCCTAAAATGTTCTCAATTTCAGGGGTTAGCAA
>ML785348.1:689887-713026 GCA_009831015.1 Picea engelmannii | reverse complement strand
ATCAACATAATTATTTCCATGCAATAATATATATGCATGTACTTACCAAACATATTCAACCATTCCACTTAGTATGCAATTATATCACTTATTATGCATGAGTGTGATTCTCAATGCATTCTTATTCAGTGCACCTTGCATTGGATTACATAATGCTCTCTATCTCAGTCATGTATCTCCCCATCCATGGGTTGGAATTCTAGCCAACGTGTTGCCACATTCTCCATACACTTCCTATTATCTTTCCAATTAATTGGATGCCTTCCTTTCCGACCTGAACACTACACCAAAAATATAATTTTGCAGTATTCATTAGTGTTAGCAAAAAGGTTGCAGCCCAAATTTATTCAAAAGTAGGAAGCTTCTGGTACCTGGTGTGGCTCATAATCTTTCCATATATGTACCTTGCCATATCCAACCATGTCCTGGTCTCATACATGACTAGCTTTCTTGCATTCATTCTTGTAACAAGTTATTATCTTTTAATTCTTTGGTTATTACCCCATAAACAAATTAACATGACATTCTACTATGTCGATGTGTGCATTCAGAAGCTAAAAATCTTTGAATTAACACATGCCTACAGCCTTTACCACATCCAGTGGTATGCATTCAAATAATATCATCATGTGATTTAATAACATAGCTCTGGCTGAGGAAATTCTTACCATAATTTCCTTTCCACAATTATGCAAAAAGAGTGAAAAAACTCATACCTGCATGATTTCCATTAAAAATTATACTACCTGAATATCTGATAGCAGTAGAAGCTTTCATGCTTCTTTTATCAGACTTATAACCAGCTCTTTAGCTCTCTGTTGCTTCCTTCATGAGGTAGAAAAATTACCAGCAACATCTGCGACATGCAAGCATTCTTTCCTTGGGCTGGCCAATCAAGCCATAACATACTCACTGCCACAAATTGCAACACCTTCTTTCTCCCTATGCCCCTTTTTCTTGCAGATCCCAGAAGCATTCAATTCTTCCAGGATTCCTACAAGTTTCTCCTACATGGCCACTAGCTATGACCACGCGCCTATCCAAAAAGTGTTTAGGGATTTCGCGTATCGAGTGTTTTGATATGAGTCACCCTCGACTCTCTCTCTATCCCTGAAATCTAAAACAAGAGTCTAGCACGTCCTAGCTCTTCCTTTAACTTCCACCTGTGTGACCTCTAGCGAAATTCGAGGATTATCTCTCCTCCTTTCTCCCGAGGTTCGATCTCTCGAACCCCTGTTGCCTCAGATCAAAGGTCCACATATTTTCGGGTTCGACAGTTTCGGTCAATTCCTCATGAATCGACAATTCGCGTTTTGGGGTTTCGAAAAACAGTTTCCTTTTCTTTTCTTCTGGTCTCTAGTTTTCCAAAATCTATGTGAGTCAGATCCAACAACCACTTGATGTAGGCGCGAGGCTACAACCTCACCTTGCTTGCTCTTCGGATCGCTCGCTCAGTTCATATTCGTGAGACGAAGTGACTCATTGGACTCCCTTCTGGAATCTCAGTTGAAAACCCGATCCACAGGTCCTTCTTTCTTTGTTACGGCTTCTGCACATACCTATGACTTTTCCCCGATTCAGACTTCGGGTTTCGGGGTTTCATGATCCCCTATGACAAGAGTTCCTGTCCTCTCGAACTCCTGATCTCCGATGAGCCAATTTGCTGATATGGCCCTTTACGCATTAGCCCTCCTGGCTAAATTCCTAGCCCACATGACCACTAATTCACAAGTTCACAGCCTTGTCTCCTTTCAGGGTTTCGAACTTCGCAATTCCGATATGCAAGGGATTCCTGTCTTCAGGATCCGCGAAATGTCGATCCCCAACTTTCTGCGGATTCTTGACACGCGTCCCAGATGAGTGAACGGTCCAGATTAAACCATGGACTTCGCCCAATGCCAAGTCAAACTGCTCCCTTATGTGAGTCTCGATGGCCAATTTCCTGGTTGGGATAATCACGCGACACGCGTCCTTCCTCAGATCCATGGCTAAAATCCTTTCATTGTTTCGTGACTCAAAAGGGCCTCAGACTCTTGCTTTTCAAATCTCTGATATGCCGATGGGCTCTAGATCTTGCCCACGTGTCCCAACTGATGGACGGCTCAGATCAGTTCTAGGAAATTTTCCCATGGAAATTCTCGATCTCTTGTCCACGAAACTCCTAATTTTTCGAGTCCTGAAACTCCGATGGAGTCTTCCCTTTTTGGGTCTTTCCTGAGATCTTAGATCTCGCCATGCGTCCCCTCAAGATGGATGGTCCTGATCGCCTCTTGCTATTTCGCGACTTCTGTTGTTCCGAAAGTCTTGTCCTCAAGATTCGCGATCTTCCGAATCTCGATGTGCCGATGGAATCTCTCCTTTAGAGACTTCCCCCGATGGTATGGATCTCCGCCACGTGTTCCCAACAGATGGACGACCCTGATCCAACCTCGCTATTTCAGGATTTTCGATGCCCTGATGACAGAAATCCTCTGTCAACTCAAAACCTTGGAAGCTGATATACCGACGGGTCGCTCGATCTCCGCCACGTGTCTCAATTGATGGACGGCTCCGATCGATTCTAGGATTTTCACCATGAAAATTCCCGATCTCATGTCATCATGACTCCCAATTTCACGAATTCCGATATCCCGATGGCCATGCCTCTCGTCGAGACTTTGCCTCTACTGTTCACAAAGGATTTAACCCTCGTGCAACTCTCGACAGATCCGATAGTTGTCGGGTCTCTGGATCAAGATCCAATGGTCCAGTTCCGTTCTTTCTGTGCACACACTCCAGAGACTAAACTCTGAGCATCTTCACCTATTCCAACGACTGATGGGTTCTTCGCTCTAGATCTGATGGTGCAGATCATTTCTTCCTGTTCTTGCGCTCCTCCTGCTGCTCCCTGGACGTGAAAACCAACGGTCCATGTCTCCTTCTACCACCGATCTGACAGCTGATGTGCTCCCTCCTGAGCTTGCACTCTTTCTTCCCAGCCTTGGAAGAATTCCAAGTCCTCAAAGGTCTCGACCTTTTCTTGTTTCTCCTCTGCGAGCTCCACAAATTTGAGTCCTTGTCTGCGCTCTCAATGACATTGTTCCTCCTGAGCTTATCCTTGAATCCCAAAGGGATTATTTAACTTCTGCGCCTCTGTAGAGTCTTCACATGCACACAGAGGTGCTATTCGTCCTGAGCTTTCCTGTAGCTTCGACCTCCACAAAAACTCGGTTCTTTTTCTTTCCTTTCTCCCACAGATGGAGAATTTGACACCCTCTTGGCTGTCCTCCTGCTCAAGCAACCTCCTGCTAAGCCTTCAAGGTGTTCAACAACCCTATGAAGATCCTTCAGTGGATTCTTCCTCTAAGTTCCAAAACTCAAAGAGTTCTCTTCTCTTATTGTGCCTGTCTGCACAATGTCTCAATGCCCACCTGGCAGAGTATCTTTTCACAGAACGTTCAACAGTTCTATCCTCTGTGCACTCCTTGCACCTGCTCAATGCCCACTTGGTAGAGCTCTCAGAATCCCTTAGTGATTCTAGTTCTTATTGAACTCACAACAGAGTTCTTCCTCAACACCACTGTGCATATGCTCAACGCCCACTTGGCAGAGCGTCAAGAATCCTCAGTGATTCTGACTTCTTAAGAACTCACAACAGAGTTCTTCCCAATGCACCATTGTGCATCTGCTCAATGCCCACTTGGAAAAGCTTCACAGAACTCCTTAGAGATTATGTCTGCAACTGTGTTTCTCATACGCAACCTTCCCTCCTGAGGTGTTCAGCAACCTCAAGATATTCTCCCTTTGAGTTGTTGATTTCAGCTGTGTGCCCACCTGGCACGTCTTTGCCTGAATCCACAGAGTTCAGATATGCAACTTCTATGCATGGCTATCAGAACCCACAGTGTTCTGTCACACCCTCCTAGTATGAAGCCTCAAAGACCTCTCAAGCCTGAAACCAAATCAACTCCTGCAAATGCACAACTACATCTACAGCATAAATTCACAGCATAAAATAGAACACACCAAGACATTCATTCAACATAGAAATACATGCAGGTAAAATTGCTTCTATTTGTATTAATAAAATGCCTCTTTACAAAGGTGTTCCTGAGCTCAGACTTTAACAGAGTCTCAACTCCTTCTCTCCTCTGCTCTCTACTAGCAGACTCTCTCCTATTCTCCCACACACTTCTGGTGTGGAGTCCTCTCTCCCTGTGGACTTATGCCACACTGGATGTGGTCTCATAATGTCGCTATACCTCCTGAGCTTAAAAAATCATCTAGCAACTCCTTGACATTTTGGAGCAAACCAGGGTCCGAAATTGGCCTTCCAGACCCAATTTCCCCACGCATTCTCGATCCAAAGACCGCTCCACTGGCCCATCTAGGCTTAGTGTCGAAACCTTGGCTCTGATACCAAATTGTAGTGTACCTTTTTTCTTACCAAGGCTTTTAATGCACCATGTAACAATCTGTACACACTTACGTTGGATTTACATAACACATACAGTCCAGTATATACTCCACATGCATTTAACAATTAAACACATTTAACTCAGAGTAAAACATATCATTACTGCTACAATTAAACAATCCATAGAATTCCATATTAATTCGTATACACAACGGAAAACATGATAACATTTACAGTAGAGACATGATAAAATGTGATAAAACATAGTTAGACACTTATCTTGTAACAATGGTGGGATCCACCAACCAAGCGCAGGCCTTCCACGAACCACCCAGCCTTAGACCACACTGCTCATCAGCTCAGCAATGGATCACCCCTGAGCTGGGACTAAGCTCCATCCCAAGGCAAGGAATCCTAGCTAGGTTGAGGTTACAGGGAAAAAAACACTTAGAATATGGAAGGATTCTCCCCAGGATGCCATTTTACGCCCACTACTACCAGACTCTCATTCCCCACATGCCTGTTCCGCCCAGGAGTATACAACTTCACAAGCACATTCCATCAGTGCTAACCTCCCTCTCTGGGTCTCAGCAATAGGCCAGATCAAGAAGTCTCAGAGCCTGAAGCTGGTGCTGGACACTCTCTGGAAGAAACCTCTTCCAACAACATCCACCTCCCTCACCTAGAGAGAGGTCACACACAGGCTCAATTACCACCTGCACTGGACAACAATTCATGCACAATCCATCTCTGCATGACCACCACATTCAACTAGGAATACAGACTCAGACCTCTCAAAACAAGCTCAACCATGGCAGCTAGGTCTCACGGTGTTGATTTTTTGGAATTGCCTGAGAAGCAATTTCCGCAGGGAATTACCCAAACTCTCTCCCCCCCCGGCAGAATGGTCATTTCCCATCCACCCTACCCAGGATAGACTCATTCTCTGGTGTCAAGAATGCGTGACAGACAATCCACGCAAGGGTCAACGCAGGTTCGGACAGTTCAAAGGATGTACGAGGGTTTTTATGCAAGAGTCAGACCCCTTCCCTTCTGGCAGTCCGTGAGTCCCATCGAGGAGGAACCCCCAACACGGCTCATCTCAGCCTTTTATTGCATGGCCAGGGTTGACACTTGTCACCCATGCGACTACATGCATTCCTGCAACGTGCATGCCTCCCACCATTTGGAAATCACATGTCCTTCCAAAAAGGACTTAGGTTAAAACATATAATGCACATATCTTTTTGGAATAATATTAAAATATTATTCCCATGGCTTAAGCCCCCTAGGCTCAACACTTAGCCCCTTTTTCCCCCTTCAGCCCCTAATTCCTTGCCCACTCTATGGATGCTCAGTCCCCCTTCACTCATTCATCGTGGTTGGTCTGCACCTGGCGGTGTTTATATTTTATTAATCATTCTGCATACATACAAGTACAACATCAAGCTCCTAGCCTTCAACACTTAGTCTCCCTGGCCTAACAAACACATAAGCCTACCATCTTATACAAAACTTAGCTCACCAGCCTATAGAACATGTTTACAATTCATTTCATATATCATGATTTGCAACGGGGCTCGGCCTTGGGGACACTACACTGATGATGGGCTTGGAAAGAGCATTTTGAACCTATTGTTTTGAAATATATGAAAATGTATTTATTGCATGTTGTTGCAGCATTGAAAGGTTTTCTTCACTGAAGTTAAAAGAAAACTCTTGAAATGTAGGTTCATCAATAGATTCAACTTCGTCTAAAACTGATTCTAAATTTGTCTCATTGTGTTGTTCCTTCACTGAATGTTGATTAAAAACATCATCATCATCATCATCATTATCATCATAGAGAGGGTTGTGTTGAACAAAAACTAGTTCAGAACACTTCACTGGATGATGATTTTTGAGATCTATCAACTCATCATTCAATAGTTGGGATTGAGATTGAAGAAGTATAACTTTATCTTGCGTCACTTGCAAACAAGTTAGCACTGATTGAAGAGCTTCTTTGTTAAGTATGACTATATTGTCTTCAACAGTGTTTATTAGAGTGTTCAGTAACTCTAATAATTCTAGATTTTGAGCCATTTCAAAACACTAAAGGAGGTCTCCTTGTGCAGGTAGATCATGATTACAATTTGACTCAACAAAATAAGGATTGCTTGCAACTCGCTCACTTGAATTTCTCGCTTGAGCTTCACGCTCACTTCTACTTGCTCGTTTGAACTTTACTTGCTTTCTTCCAAGAAGTTGAGGGTGTCGGATACTACCGAAAATTCACCCAAACTTGTGATTTTACAATGATTGATTGAGTTTAAAATACTCAACCTTATCAATTTCGACTCAAAAATTACAATGAATCTTGGGTGTCGGGCTCAGCCGAGAATGCACCTTATAACAAATTCAATTCAACTCAACTTGATTTAAAAAATACAAGTAAAATTACAAAGGCATTATTTCAAGTACAAATGAACTTGATCAAGTAATATTACAACAAATATTGTTTGCAAGTTACAATTGAATTTCAAATTCTCCATGATGTGTTGAGTTCGAATACTTTGATTTGTCCATTGCTGATGTGAAATGTTGATGTTGTCGTTGAATGTTGGTCGAAAACTTGAATGCTTGAAAAATTCTTTACAGAGGTGTGATTACTTGTTCTTGATTGTGCTTGAGTCACACTAAACAACCTAAGAGTAAAAGGAAATATGAGCACTCACAGACAAGGACAACTGTCCTTAGACCCCGTTATTCAATTTTAGGACAGGTCTAGGATGAGATCCACCACCAAAAAATATTTTTTATTAAGGTTTTTATAAGTCACTTTTCAAGAGTGCAACAAACAATTCTTGTGACTAATGAGAATTCAGAATGAACTCATTGTTAGTCATCTCCATTCAAGGCTTTAAAAAAATATTTCTCAAGGCATTAACTATATCACTCATTTTACAAACTTTAAACTTGAGTGCAATAGCCCTGCTGCTTCAAAATTCCTTCAAGCCTACCCCTTGAACTAGAAAAGTCAAACATGAAGAAACACTATTTTGTGTTTCCCAATTTGAATGGTGAGACTTTCAACCTGAACAATCTGTAATCTATGCTTATTCTCTTTGCTTCAATCACTATGGTTTTCCTTTTTAAACACTTCACAATATTGGTGGCAAGAATCTTGGAGTGATAGGATGTTGGTTATTGAGGTGTAGATCATGCACATAATATCCTGGACAAGTGCTCACACAAGGGATGAATGAACACCATATCACCTGATCTGATAAACTCGAGGTCATGTAAACAATACCTCTGTCTACATATAAGCGATTTACTCACAATCTGATTCTACTTCTTCTGCTATGCAAGGGTTGGAATATCCCTTCAGCAAAGATGCCCTTCTCTGCGTGAGAAAACCTTCAAATGTATGCAACAAAAAAACAATGCAAAGACAAACCTCTGCCCACTATTTGCTTTGTTGAGAAAACACAAGTAGATCGGATCTGAGTGTGGTTTGGTCTGTGTGTAATGGAACCATGATTTTCCTGTGTGCAAAGGTGTTTCATGTGCTCTAATAATTGGTAAAAGCTAACGGACCAATTCATAAATCGTTGCAAACAAAAACATCCACCGTGTGAGCTCTTGTCATGATTTTGCAGTGCAAAACCCTGGAAATTTTGCATGCCCTAGCAAGTGAATGTCGATTCAGTTCAATTACTCAGAGAAAAGGCTAGAAAACTTGATGCTCAGTTATGTCAGTGGAGAGAAAGAAAGTTCTGATTGGAAACCGGTTACTAGATCCGATAAATGCGGGATGTATAACACCTTTAACAACGAAGGTGGAAATTAGAGTGGGCATGGACTCCAGTGCTGAGAAATACGATGTCACTCGACTGCCCATTGATTACATAGGCTTGCAACTGACTTACGAAGTTGGACACAATGTCAATTACCAACTAATGCCAATGATAGTGAGCAACAATCAACCAATTTGAACAGAAGATTTATCAAGGGCGTGATCAAAAATTTACAGACTTTGCCAAGTCTAATTAATGTATGGAGGAAAACACAGAAATCGTTTCTTCATTCAGAATTTTAGATCACTCAAAAATGAGCTATTGAGTTGTATTCTCTCGCATGTAGCTGGAAACAATAGAGATGGACAACAACAAAAAAATATTTCCCAATAATATAGATCAGAGATACCTAGCAGTTTGCTAATGTGATTTATGTGGATTTCCAACATATCTTTATGTTCCATATGAATTTTTACCAATTTTTACAGTGTTGGCTAGTTTAATACTGCCAAATCTATGAGCTTCTCCAGAAAAACATTGTGCCTCCGGTCAAACTGATGGTTATTCTATTGGATGTTGATTGAATAACAATTTTATTGACATCCACTCTTCACGTTGTGCATCTTCACACATTTTTCCTGTGGATTTGGTTCACCGTATACCTATGGTGTCTTGGAAAATGGGTATCGCATGGATATGCCAGTGGAGAAGCTGAAAATTTTCATGATATATGATTGGTTGAAGAAGTTGAAGGCTATTTTTTTTGCTTGTGTAGATTTATGCAGATATACATGGTTAGGAGGTCAGAAAATATGCTTGTACGAAAGTGGCAGAGAAATGAAAAATCAAGCTTCCTATAGGCAAGTATGATCGTTGGCCACTCTTTGAATAGTTAAAATATAGATAGATTTGATTTCTCCTTAGATCGAATGTCATAGAAAAACATAAAAACTCCCAAAATAACAAATGTTCGAAATGGATTCACATGGCTCGACTCAAACAGTGGAAATTGTAGAATAGAAACGAGTGATCAACAATGGAATGTTCAAGAATGCTTTTAAATATAACATCAGTATGAAAACCCTCATTTCATGAACTAGATCTATGCTTGTTTTCAAATCAAGTAGATTGTTATGATACCTCTGGAAATAGGTGACAATTTAGACTTAGTGATTAGTAAAGGTAAGCCATAGGCTAACATGACACTCCTGCATCATACTCCCTCACTTGAAAATTTTCATGAACTCTTGTTCATGAGCTCTTGCATGGTCTGTCCATGTATTTGAATTTCTTCTTCATTCTCCCAACTGGCATCTTCAACCGGATGTCCTTTCCACTTGACCAAGTATTTAAAATACTCTTTTCTCCTCGTCTTTTTGTTGATCCTCTTGTCAATTATTCTTTCCATCTGTGGTTTTTCAGCTACAGGCATTTGTTTTGTCCATTGAATCTTTTCTTCTTCATCTTCTGCTCCTAGTTATTCATCTCTGTAAGGGTACAAATATGTGACATTGAATATCGGTGAGATTTCGACCCCATCGAGTAATTCAATCTCATATGCGTTTTCCCCGAATTTCCTTATGACCTTGCACGGTCAAGTCTTTTTCATTTTAAGTTTTTTATACGTTCCCCTTCAAACTCACCAAGAATCAAACTTGTGCAAGAATCAAATCACCAACTTCAAACTTATGTTCTCGCCTGTGTTGATCTGCTCTATGCTTGTACTCTTGACTTGAATTCTGCAACTACTCCCTAATTCTATTGTGAAGCTCTTTCATTTCTTCTGCAAAGTTCTCTGCATTATCACTTCTGGATTCAGCTTGTTCTGAATCTTTCAATTTAGAGACTCCCCTTAGCTTCATTCCATATACAATTTGGAATGGACTCTGCCCTATGCTTCTATTGAGTGAATCATTGTAAGCGAATTCCTCCTGTGGCAGAATGTGATCCCATTGACTATGGTGTTTAGTCACTAAGCTCCTTAAAAAATCTCCCAAGCTCCTGTTCACAGCCTTTGTCTGTCCATCCATCTGAGGATGATACGCTGAGCTAAAAGAAAATTTTGTCCCCAGCTTCTTCCATAAGGTCCTCTAGAAATGTCCCACGAACTTGGTATCTTGATAAAAAACAATACTCCTTGGCAAGCCTTGAAGTTTGACGACTTTCTTGAAAAACAGGTTCGCAATATGAGTTGCGTCACTGATTTTCTGCCATGGTATGAAATGTGCCATCTTTGAAAATATGTCCACCACTACAAAGATTGAATCATATCCCCTTTGTTTCCTTGGTAATCCTAATATGAAATCCATGCTCACTACATACCACGACCTTTTGGGTATGTGTAATGGTTGATATAACCCTATGTTCTTCCTTTTTCCCTTTGTGTGCTGACAAATTCTACACCTGTCCACAAATTTCTTCACATATGTCCTCATCCCTAGCCAGTAATATGAGCCATTCAACTTTGAGAACATTTTTTCATGACCAAAGTGTCTGAACAATCCTCCGTTGTGCTTCGCCTTCAGGAGATTCTCCCTCATGGAGCATTTCAGAATACATAGTTGATTGCCTCTACACAATAGTCCATCCTGGATCATGTACTCTATCCATTGGCTTCTATCCCTGAGAATTGGATTCTCAAATGCCTCATGTGCCTCTTTGAAATCTGGATCATCCCGATACAATTCTTTGAGGTTATCAAAACCCAAAGTCTTAACTCTAAATTCCTGCATAAGAAAACATTTCCTGCTCAAAGCGTCAACAACTTTGTTAGTAGTTCTAGAAATATGCTTAATCACAAAAGTAAAATTTTGCATGTATTCAACCCATTTAGCATGTTTTTGGTTCAACTTCTCTTGTCGAGTCGTGAATTACAAAGCATGATTATCGTTTTACAAAACGAACTCTTTTAGAACCAAATAGTGCCTCCATTTCTTCAGCGCTTGTATGACTACGTAGAATTCTTTATCATACGTGGAGTACTTGATCTTTGCTTCATTCAGTTTTTCACTGAAATATGTGATCGACCTATTGTCTTGGCTCAAGACTGCTCCAATGGAAAATCCACTCGCGTCACACCTGACCTGAAATGTTTTTCTAAAATCTGGGAAAACCAAAATCGGTTTCTCAATGATCTTCCTTTTCAGCAAGTTGAATCTCTTCTTCGCTTCGTCTATACTGTGAAAATATTTATGCTGCTTCTTCAATGTATCCATCATCGGTGCTCTAATTCCATTGAAGTTTCAGATGAATTTCATGTAGAAGCTAGCCAAACCATGGAAGCTTCGAACTTCAAACACGCTCTTCAGTAATGGCCAATCATTAATCGCCTTTATCTTTCCCGAATCCATTTTCAATTCATTTGTAGAGACAAAAAAACCCAAATAAATGAGTTTCGTCCTCATAAATGACGATTTCTTCATGTTGATCATCAATGTCTCTTTCTGTAACCTTCTCATCACCGTAGCTAAATGCTTCAAATGCTTTGTTTTAGTTTTGCTAAAAATTAATATATCATCAAGATATACAATGATGAATTTCCCAATGAAATCCTTCAGGACTTCGTTCATCAACCTCATGAAAGTACTGGGTGCATTCGTCAAGACAAATGGAATGAAAATCCATTCATACATCCCTTCATTCATCTTGAATTTTGTCTTTCGTTCATCACCTTCTCTCATTCTAATATGATGATATCCGCTTTTCAAATAAATCTTTGAAAAAAACTTTGCTCCACTCAAGAAATCCATCAAGTCATCCATCCTTGGAAATGGGAACCTGTACCTTATGGTAATTTTGTTGATTTCCCTTGAGTTAGTACACATTCTCCAGCCATTTTCCTTCTTTGGGTTGAGCACTGTCAGAACAATGCATGGACTCAGGCTTTCTCAAATCAATCCTTTGTCCATCAAATCCTAGACCTGTTTCTTAAATTCTTCATTTTCCTGCGGCGTCAACCGATATGCTTCTTTGTTTGGAAAACTGGCTCTAGGTATAAGATCAATGTGATAAATTATACTCTTGATAGGTGGCAACAAACAAGGTATTTCGTCCACTACTACATCAACAAATTCTTCCAGCAACTCCTGGATTTCTTCTGGTAAATCATCTATCCTAGTGTTGTTCAAAACAATTATGGGCGTTCTAACCAAAATGAATTGCGTGTCTTCCTTCTTCTTGACTTCCTTAAGAAGTTCCTTCCCACTCATGAGAATTACGGTGTTATTCACCTCTCCTACCACTTCTTTATCCTTAATAGGCAACAACATGTGCATCCTACCATTTTTTTCGAGAGTGTATGTGTTCTTTTTCCCATCAAGCACCACATTTCTGTCATATTTCTGTGGTCTACCTAGCAATAGATGACAAACATCCATGGGAATGACATCACACAAAATCTCATCTTTATATCCTCTTATTTTAAATTCAACTAAACATTGTTTAGTGAAATTTACCTGATGTCCTTTTTGTAGCCACGAAACTTTGTATGGGCTTGGATGCGTAACAGTCTCCAGCTCCATCTTTTCTACCATTTCCGTAGATACAAGATTATATGTGCTACCGCTGTCCACTATGACCTTGCATACCATGTCTTTGGTTTTGCAAGTAGTCTGAAACATATTGTTTCTTTGGGCTGGGTTCTCTGGCTCCTTCTCTGGTTTCAAGAGAACTTTCTGTATCATCAAAGATCTTCTTCCCTCAGTGTCCTCTGCCTCAACATTCCATCCTTGAGCTTCAGTAATTTGAGTTTCACCACCATGTTTCTTCCTATCTGGACACTCATAAGATTTATGTCTAATCTTTCCACAGACAAAGCATTTCACTTCACCTCCTCTACCTCTTCTTCTTCCTCTGGCTCGGGGAAACGTATTTCTATTAGCATACTACCTCCCCTGTGAGTTTCCTCCTCTCTTAGACTGAGTTTGAGGTTTCTTCCCCTCTTCTTTAGGCTTCTGAGTTATGTCTTGAGCAATTGTCTTGCCTCTTCTTTGACTTCTGCCTCGGCCTCTTTGACCTTGCTTTCGGCTCAGCTTGTCTTTATATTTTAGAGCCAACTAATAAGCATCTTCTACAGTTCAGATGGTCATCATGCTCATGTTATCCTGAATGTAATATCATAGACCATTCATATACCTTGTAACAACCCTAGTTGAATAAATGTTTAAGGATTATTAAGTAAAAATTAATTAGGGGATTAATTGTCTTAACATGGTATTAATTAAACAAGATTGGTATAATGATACTAATTAAATAATCATTAATTAATTAATGGTTGCAATTTGATTAATTAATTGATTAATTAATTACATGTTACATTCATTGACATGGGTATTAAATTAATAGGGATAATAAATTACAAGTTAATTTGTTAAATACTTACATACACGGAAAGGGATAAGACATTGAATATAAAGGAATAAGATATTAATTATGAGAGGACCAGGTAATAAATGTATAGGTAAGGAAGTAAATGAAAGGAGGGCGATGAAAGAGGAATATGGGGGGAGGAGGTTTACAGAGGAGGCATTACCATTCTACGGGAATTTTTTTTGGGGGGGAGGTCTCTCTTGGATTGCACAGAGGAGAGTTGAGTTCTGTAGTCGGATTGGATCAATACAGGCATCGATTTGTTGGAGGTTTTGGGCAGGGGGGGCAGGATATCCATATGATATCCCAAAGCTAGGAAGTTGTCCTAGTTGGCAGGGTGGAACAAGGTTTTGGGCAGTATTTACACAGTTCAACAGCGATTAACAGGAGAAACGGACAAGCAGAGGGTTAGCATCAGACCAAGGTAATTTAAATTGTGTATTTGTTTTATTTTGTTAAAATTTTATTATTCGTTGATCAATTTAAAATGCGTATGTGCTCAATTTAAATGAATTATTGAATTTTACTATTTTGTTTGTAGAATTAATTGATGTTAATTAAAATGGACACTACACATGGTATCAGAGCTTTTGTTTGAAATCTAGGCCTGAGGGCCAAAACTCCAAGCTCTAACTCCAGCTACGCCTAACCTGCAAACCAAACATAGAAATTTTAAAACAAATATAAAAATAAATGCAATACGAATTGAAAATGTAAAAACAAATTTACCAAAGTAAAACAAGCAACTATGGTTGTTACACACTTGTGCATAAAATATACTCGTCAATGTCCAGTGAGAAGCTTAGTATTTATTTAACTTATCATGTTTTTCCTACAGTCATCTTTAACTTGGAGATGTTTTGACATGACCCACACACTAATAACCATACGCTATATTTTTTCTTATGACAGCCAACAGATTTGTTTGTAACTCGTGAAGAGATACACTCAAGTAAACACAAAATACCATATTTTGGGTGCAAAGTAACACTTGTCAGGGTAGTTTAACAACATAGTGAATCTGTTGACATGCATACTAGTTATAATCTGGTAGCATCAAACAGAACACCAATCTATAGTAGTATGTACCAGTTATTAGAATCACTGATCAGAGTCTTTTGATCCCAAACAACTGAATAACTCTAGAAATTCAACTTTAAGGACTTCTCAACCATATCATAAAATCCCATAACTCAAGGGCTTCTCATTCTAAAGTTAGAACAATATTTATGAATGTTCTCATTTTTCCAATGAAATATACTAATCGGGGACGATATTAAACATTAGAAAAAAATGCAATAATAATTAAAAATCTAACATCATCACACACGGACTGAAATGATATAATCCATATCAATATACATAATGGATATTACTAAGAAAATATATCCCTATTAGACTGAATGCTTCAAATAGAGATATTAACATTTGTCTGCCTTTAAGCATGCATCTATATGGACAATACCAGCGCTTCCTTTATCAAGGAAAAGAGAAAAAAATGCATTAATGACGATGTAAAAGCAATTGACAACAGGCATAAATGTCAACACTGTAAATGAAATATCCCAAGACAAAACTGGTAATATTTTCTACATATGTTCAACTCCCACTAATGCGACTACCATTATGAAAGCCAAAATTGTATAAAAGCTTTGGAACAGAGATTGGAATAAGTTCAATAAATACAGGGCACACTTACACTTAGTTATGTATTGACTTTATCTTTAACTTTAATTTAAAAAAAATTGCATATCAGAAGCATATCACATCATAAAGAGAAATTGTAAGAAAACCTGTTTAGAAGCATGAGAAATCAGTTCAAATTAACAGATCACAAAACTAAACTGGAAACAATCACAATAATGCACAAAAGGAAGTAAAATAAGATATACATGGGGGATTATAATAAACTGTGTGAAATCCCAGGTTTTGTGGAAAGATTCGTAGCTACTAGGAGAAAATTAGAACTTTGGGAGCATAAGAATCAACTCAAAATATACTTCTCAGAAATGACAACCGTCAGATTTTCTAGCAACCATATTACAGACCTCCATTTGGACAATGTAAATACCTCCTGATTTTTGTTCCTTTATATATCTAAATACGTAAATATGTAATTTTTGTTGCTTTATATATCTATTTTTTGAAAAATCACCCCAAAAAGCATAAATTAACTTATATCACTTTGATATGGAAAGAGATTCCATCCTTACATTTAATGGAAAATATTCTCTAGTTCCATAAAAAAAAAATACCTTTTAGCTTGTAAGAAGCTTCCTCCGAAATATGGCATCCAAACCCGTAATATCGTTCTGTAGAGACATTATAAATGGATTTAATGGCCTCCTCCTCGCTTCCCAAGATGGTAGCAAGGGTTTTCACATAGCAGTCAAGCATTTCCTGTTTGGTTTCTTTGCCATCGTCGGGGGCATCCATTACAACGAGCCAGCGCTCATAGTCATAGCCAGGGAACAACGGTGCCATCTTCGTTGGTGGCTTGTTGCTCCAGTTGGGAGGCCCATTTCCCAACGGTGAGTAGTTCGATCCAGCGTTTGAGTTTGAGACCCTCCACCGAGCTAACAAGCGGTTCGAATCACGCGGAAGGATAGCCTGGAAGCCATGGCTGACGACTGTAGCTCGGTCAAACACAGACGATGAGAATGGTGGGAATTTTTCAAATTGTGTGGACAAGTTTCGAAGGGAACGCAGGGCATGACTGCGCAATGCCGCCATTGTAGGGTTTTAGCTTAAATTGTTAGAATTCTTCCCTCGATTATTTCAAATTTGAAGCAAGATGAACGAAATCGGTCTCAATGTTAAAAATCCATACATTTAAAGGTCGACCTTTGGCTATAACGTAAGGAGGACTCAATCGCAGAACCACCAGAATCTGAAGCCATCGCCCAAGCACCAGTGCTCAGAGACGGGCATTGAGCCTGCCGAGAGGGATAGAGAAAAATGGATAGGCGACAGGGGAAAGAGGTGGAAGAGGAAGGATGCATAGGGTTCGAAGAGCTAGCAGGTGTAGCGTTTTAGGGTTAGGTATCAAGAGTAAGCGGGAAGGAGGGGGCACGTGGGCCTCATGCAAGGACCCACTGCTCGACTCTAGTTTTTTTTTCAATTCATTTATTATTTAAAAAAAAAATTCCTTATTTTATGTGTAACTTAGGTTAAATATTAAAATATTAATGTTTGATTTATATTAAATATTAAATATTAAAAAAATTTAATGCTTAATTTAGATTAAACATTAAATATTAAAATATTAATGTTTAATTTAGGTTAAAATTAATTATATAATAACAATAGTATTTAAATCTAAATACATTTACCAGTGATAATTAATCAATCAATTAAATGAGAATAATTAGGAAGATTAATTAATTGAAGTGGTTAATTGAATTAAGGATTAGCTAGGTGATTAGTAAGTAAATTAAAGAAAGGAGGTTTTATTTCGAATTAGGGATTTAAAATTAAATAAATTAATTTAAACTGATTGTAAAAAAATAAAAATAAAGGAGGGGTGATATGGAGTCTATGGGTTTTGAACCCCTAACCACCACCCACTACCTAAGCCTTAAGGAACAACCAAACACCAACGCACCATGTATGTGCCTTGGAGAAAAAAATAAAAATAATAATAATTAAATTAATAGAAAGGATTAAGTAAATTAGTGACTAATTAATTAACACTAATAATAATATTAATTTTCGGGAATAAATTGAAGTGTTGATTAAGGCAATTGAAGCTTAGGATTAAGTTTAGTCTAGATTATTAGTTTTTAATAAATTAATAATCATAAGGTCAGAAGTCACTTTAATCAGTTGTAAGCGAAAAGTTAAAAGGGCTTAGACTAGGACAAGCGGGAAGGAGGTGGCATATGCACTAGGAGAGTAAGCATAGGGAGTGGCAAGTATGGCGCAAGGCTAGCATAGCTACAGGGAAAGGGAACCAATAGTTTTTTTCATAGGGACGAAGAAATCAAGATTAGACGCTTAATCCTAACCCTAACCTAGCCAATCCCCTAAAGGAGTAATGTCTATTTACAGACAAGTAAAGAAAACTTACGCCTAACCCTGTTTCTAGTTTGAGTAGCACCAATTTGAAATATCCTTGAACTCACCCTGACAACTTGGTTGATGCAGGTTAAAGCATACAGGATGGTCAGGACTCGAAGCAGTCGAGGCAGGGGAGCGTCGTCGCACTGCCAACACCGTCATCACCAACACCGTCAGTGCCACCACCACTATCGCTCGAACTAGCCCTCATACTGCGCTCGTTGGAAGCCATTAATGAGACTTTAAAAGGGCGACAACCAGTAGGGACTGAAGTAGAACCCCCACCGTCTGGAATGGGTAATCCAGAAGCGTCAAGGAATTTGAGGGGAGGACCTCCACCCGAAGACATCACGCAAGAATTGCAGAAGATAAAACTTTCGGAGTTTGTCGGGGGTCACGCCAGTGAATGCGCAGAACCCTGGTTGGAAGGCATGACCAGGTGTTTTTCCTTAAGGGACTATGTGTCCAACTCAAAGGCAAATATCGCAATTTTTCAGTTAAGAGACGACGCCTTGAACTGGTGGGGCAACCTGGAAAGACAACTGCACCTTACCCTAGACACAGTATCTTGGGAACTTTTCGAGGAGAGGTTCTAAAGGAAATATCTACCAGCGTACTATGAGGAACAACAAGTAGGGGCATTTCATGCCTTAGTACAGGGAAACAAAACTGTATAAGAATATGAGATCAGATTTATGGAACTATTCAAATATGTTTCGTATATGGATAATGACCAATGACAGGCAGAGCGCTTCGTCTATGGATTGAACCCTAAGATAAGAGATATGGTGCAGATGTGGAAACCATCTTCAGTAGCGGAAGCGATGGAAAATGCACGTTATGCAGAAGAACACATGAACTTAATCGGGGGTACAAGACCGACATTTCCGCGTCGCCCTGGATTCATAGGAAAGGCCCCAAGGACATTTCCTAGGGGAGGGGGCTCAAGGACACAGCCATATGGTAGCAGAGTCGTGCCAAGGATGGTAGTTGCAGGAATTTCAATGGCAGCAAGTGCAGCATCTCGTTCATCGCCAACAATGTAGACAAATCCACAACCATCTTAGGGAACAACTAGTAGGGGCAGGGGTTCCAGGGGAAGGAACTCATTTCAGAGACAGTCACATAATAGTGCACAGGTTCAATCTCGTGTTACCTATTGGGGGTGCGGAGGACCCCATTACCAACGTGACTGCCCAGAGTTACAATCAGGGTTCATGCATAGAGAAGGAAAGGCACCAATGGGGAGAGCAAGTAGAAACCACCAGATTTACGTAGCGGTTAATAATCTCCAGGTCGAACATCAATCCACGGTGGTGGAGTCATCAAGTACGCTAAATCATATCAATGTTAAGATTTTGTTTGATTCTGGTGCGACAGATAGTTTCATTTCACCATGTGCATTAGAAAAGAGTGGGTTGGCAGCCTACGAGCACGATGACTTTAAACAAGTAGAGATTGCTTCAGGGGAAAAACAAGTAGTAGGACCTAGTGTTGATAATTGTATAGTAGACCTGGGAGTTTGTACTACCAGGTTGAAGGTATACGTCACTGCTCTGAGGGCATATGACCTAATCATTGGAATGAATTGGTTAGCAGCTCATCGAGCTTTGGTAGATTGTTTCACAAAGACGGTGCTTTGTGTCGATGATGAAGGAAGACCAGTAGAGATCCAAGGTGTACAGAGAAAAGTGTCGTTACGCTTTATATCAACTATGAAGGTTAAGCAATGCTTAAGGAAAGGGTGTCAAATTTATGTAGTGGAAGTAGTTAATGAAAGGAAGGGACCCTCATTGGATCAGTACCCAGTATTGTTAGAATTTCAAGATGTTTTTCTGAATGAGTTACCAGGGTTACCTCCTGAGAGGGAGCTTGATTTTACCATTGAGCTAAAACCTGGTGTAGAACCAATTTCCAAAACTTCTTATCATATGACAGCGCCAGAACTTTGTGAGTTGCAAATGCAGTTGAAAGAGTTACTGGACTTAGGGCTAATAAGGCCTAGTGTCTCACCTTGGGGTGCATTGGTAATTTTTGTAAAGAAGAAGGATGGATCCTTATGACTGTGTATAGACTACAAGGACTTGAACCATGCTACAGTGAAAAATAGGTACCCAATGCCGTGAATAGATGACCTCTTCGATCAGATGAAAGGAGCAGTGGTATTCTCAAAGATTGATTTGCGATTAGGGTATCATCAGTTAAGAATTAAGGAAGGTGATATCCCAAAAACTGCCTTTCGAACTCGGTTTGGACATTACGAGTTTGGTGTAGTACCTTTCAGATTGACCAATGCGCTAGCAGTATTCATGAGCCTCATGAACGGCGTATTCCGAAAGTACTTAGACCATTTTGTACAAGTTTTTCTAGATGACATCCTCATTTATTCCAAGAATGAAAGAGAACATGAGGAACACCTACGGGTAGTGTTGTCCTGCCTTAGGGAGAAAAAATTGTATGGGAAGTTGTCGAAGTGTTCCTTCTTCCAGAAAGAGATCCACTATTTAGGTCATATAATTTTCGGCAAAGGAATCTTTGTGGACCCAGAAAAGGTAAAGGCCATTATGGAGTGGCTAGTGCCGAAAAATGCCCATGAGGTGAGGAGCTTCATGGGGCTAGCAGGTTATTACCAGAGATTTTTAGAAGGATTCTCAAAAATAGTGAAACCCATCACCACCTTGCAGTGCAAGGGGGCCAGGTATGAATGGACAGTAGAGTGTGATAGTGCATTCATTGAGCTTAAGAGGTTACTAACCAGTGTGCCAATTCTACGAGTGCCGGATATGGGAAAAGACTTCATAGTATGCACGGATACCTCGAAGCAAGGGTTGGGGGCCGTGCTAATGCAAGATGGAGGAGTGATAGCTTATGCATCAAGGAAGTTCAAGAAACACGAAGAGTTATATGCGACTCATGATTTAGAGTTGGAAACGGTAATGCTAGCTCTGAAAATTTGGAGGCACTATCTTATGGGGCGAAACTTTGAGCTCAAAATAGACCATCAAAGTTTAAAACATCTCTTCACTCAAAGAGATCTGAATGCCAGGAAAAGACGATGGAGTGAGTTTATGAGTGAGTATGATTTTGGTATTTCGTACATCAAGGGAAAGGAAAATGTGGTCGCAGATGCCTTGAGTAGGAGACCACGTATCTTCTCCTTGGTAACCTTAAAGGTCAATTTGAGGGAACATGTGTTGACACAACTCCCAGGAGACAGTTGGTATTTAAAGGTTACTTCAAACCTCCAGAGCAAGAGGTAGTTAGATCCAAAGTATGAAGGATATAATCTAGAAACAAATGGACTGTTAAGATATCGAGGAAGGATGTACATCCCTAAGAATGGGGATATTCGAAGCATCATACTGAAGGAAGCCCATAGAGCACTTTATTGTGCGCATCCGGGTGTGAAGAAGATGTACGTAGATATGAGGAAGCTCTTCTTTTGGGTAGGCATGAAGTGTGATGTAGTCCATTTCATCGCCAAATTCGTGGAGTGTCAACAAGTGAAAGCTGACCACCATCACCCGGCAGGCCTCCTACAACCACATGATGTCCCTATGTCCAAGTCAGAAGTCATCTCTATGGATTTTGTTGTGGGGTTGTCGCTCACATCTCATAGACACAATGCCATTCTTGTGATAGTGGATAAGTTAACCAAGAGTGCTCATTTTATTCCGGTTAGAGACACTTACGATGTCACTGATGTGGCATGTGTGTTTGTAAGTGAGGTTATTCGTTTGCATGGGATACCTAAGAAGATCATTTCAGATAGGGACTCCAGATTCACTTCTAGGTTATGGACAAGTTTACAGTCAGCATTGGGGACTCAGTTGAACTTAAGCACAGCTTATCATCCTGAAACAGATGGGAAAACTAAGAGATTAAATCAAGTCATGGAAGACATGCTTAGGATGTATGTAATGGATAATCAAACCCAGTGGGAGAAGTACCTACCTTTGGTAGAGTTTGCCTACAATAATAGTTTTCATAGTTCCATTGGAATGCCACACTACGAAGCTTTGTATAGGAGGCCATGCAAAATGCCATTAAGTTGGGATAGACTAGAAGATCGAGTAACAGTTGGGATAGAATTGATTCAATAAATGGAGGAACAGGTGATTCAGTTTAGGCAAAGACTAAAGGAAGCACAGGATAGGCAGAAAAGCTATGCGTATGCACACAGGACCGACCGAAGTTATGAAGTGGGAGACTAGGTTTTCATTCGTATCAGGCCTAATAAGAGTATCATATGGTTTGGGAAGGGGACAAAGTTGTCACCTTGATTTATAGGACCATTCAGGATCCAAGAGAAAATTGGACCCATTGCATATCATCTCATATTGCCACCCCACTTGCATAAAACTCATAATGTATTTCATGTATCTGTTTTACGTCATTATGTTGTTGATGAATCACATAAAATAAATTGGAGGGAATTGCAGGTATCGGACGTGGGAACCCTCACGGTAGAACCATTACGCATATTGGACCATAGAGTCCGACAGCTCAGGAACCGTCTGGTAGACCAATTTAAGGTCTAGTGGGACAAGTATAGTCCAGAATCTGCTACCTAGGAAGACGTCGAGACACTATGGTGAGACTATCCCTCACTTTTTTTACCACCTCGAGAACATGTTTCTCGAAGGTTGGGTGTATGTAACGCCACCTTTTGACTTAGACAACCAAGATTACCTGAGGCCTATATACTTTATTTTCTAGTCACAGTAAAACTATGAAGTGATACACTTAAACTTTAAAATTTATGAACTTTTATGAATGTTTAAATGTTGTTGTTGATGATGTATATGATGCGATCTACTACGTGAATGTAAATTTTATGAATGTTTAAATGTTATTGATGATGATGTATATGATGCGACACATTGTGAGAATGAAGAATCTTATGAATGTTTAAAAATACTATGAGAATAATGTTAGATATGATGCAAGCTATTTTGGTAAATGATAATCTTATGAATGGGTGTCGAAATTGAATTATGGGATATTATGAGATCTAATTCTAACTGGAAAACTTTGATGTTAATTTATCGGTACAGGGATACCAAATGGAAATGATGATAGTATGCAATTACATGATGATAATGCATAGAAATGTATGAGTTTGTGTTACAGACTAATCTGCAGGTTAAGGGCTATGAAATAGCCAAGGGATAATGATGATGAAAGTGGATATCAAGACCACTAACTAAGAAACATTATGGTATGAATATTGTATGTGAAATTTATATTGGTTTGGATGCATTGCTATGATATGTGGACCAGTGCATGATTTCAGGTGATGAAACTACCCAAAACTGAATAAACAATGACAAAACCTCCAGCAACATGGTGCCACTGTGTATTCCATTGTAGGGTGTGGACCCTAGTTCTATTAGGAGGGGTGGAGGCATTTCCCACCGTGTATCCTCCATTGTAGGGTGTGGACCCTAGTCCTATTAGGAGGGGTGGAGGCATTTCCCACCGTGTATCCTCTGAAACCTGAAGTCATGGGAGGACAGTGTTAGTTCACGCTCC